>PITB01021126.1:0-29573 GCA_004024585.1 Paradoxurus hermaphroditus
CCCCCCCCGCCCCCAGCGGGCCCGTCTGCTGCTTCTCCATGGAGACTTTCTGCACAGACTCCCTGCGGGAAAGCGACCGGGGCCCTGGTGAACCCCAGGTCCCTGGTGTCCTGCCGGCCCCACCCCTCTGCCCACAGCCCTGCCGCGACAGTCGTCACAGACTTGGCATTATTAGGGTCATTCCCAGGGGAGGGGGATAATTTAATTTAAAATGGAAACGCGATCACTTCCCCACTGTTTCTAGAATACACTGAGAGAATAATGCAATCACTAATTTCTAATCGAATCGCGTTATTTTCTCTCTTAATCATAAATTTGCAACGCGATTCTGATTACTTTTCGGAGATAATCTCTGTGAGAGGAAAATGCCAGGTTTTAGGTTTATTAACTCGTTTTCTTTATTCGGAGCTTCTCTGCTCGATTGTGTCTCACGTAGCCAGACTGACCCCCTGCCTCTGGCACACGCTTGGGTTCTTGGACACAGAGATTTCCTTTCCTGAGCCCGACAGCCGGTGTCTCTGCCGTCTGTAAGTCTGTTTGTAAGGGCAGCGCGGAAAACTGGGTGGCCTCACAGTGGACGGACTGAGCCGAGAGCAGAAATGACGCTGGCGTTTATTCCGCATTTCCCGTTCTCTGCTCCGGGCTCCCGTTCAGCACAGGCCACAACTCTCAGAATAACCGCTGAGGCCGTTTTGTCATCGTTTTGGAGAAGAGGAAAGTGAGGCCCAGAGAAGTGAGGTGCCTTGTCTGAGGTCACACAGCAAGGAAGCGGCGAAGCTAGGATTATCACCTTGTTCCGAATCATTTCAAAACACACGCTCTTTTTTTTTTTTTTAATTTTTATTGTTTTTATTTATTTTGAGAGAGACAGAGACAGAGACAGAGACAGAGAATGAGCAGGGGAGGGGCAGAGAGAGAGGGAGACACGGAATCCGAAGCAGGCTCCAGGCTCCGAGCTGTCAGTACAGAGCCCAACATGGGGCTTGAACTCATGATCCAAGAGATCATGACCTGAGCCGAAGTTGGACGCTTAACCGACTGAGCCCCCCAGGCGCCCCCAAAACACATGCTCCCACTCTTGCCTGCTGCCCCCCTCAGGGTAGGATTGGGAAAGAAACAAGCATTCTCAGTCTCTGGCAAACAAAGACCAACGATTGGCCAGCCTTCGTCCGGCTGGATTCTGCGGGATGACTCACAGCGGACACTGCCCGGTCAGAATGGAGAAAGGCGTCATAGCCGTCTTTGTCTCCTAGCGGTCGCAGGCCCCGACCTCCTTCCCAGAGACGCCCAGGCTCATGCCCGAAAGGGCCGAGGGCTTTGCAGGGGTGGCCCCCGTGCAGACCCCGACGCCGCTCTCTCCCGTCTCTCCCGCCGCGCAGCGCCTCCGCCGGCAGGTGGCCTGGCTTCAGGAGCAGCTCAGGGGCCAGGAGGCCCGGTGGTCCTCCGCTCACCGCCGGCTCCAGAGCCAGATCGACGCGCTCGCGGGACGCAGCCCGGAGCTTCGGAACGGCGGCAGGGCGCCGGGGCCGCCGGGATCGCCAGTCAGGGGGACGCTCGTGACCGCCGTCCGCACGGGAAGGAAGCCGGACATTCTGGTACCAGAGGCTTTTTGTTTTACTTAGGAGTGGGGTCCCGGGAAAGGTGGCCGCGCCGTCGCCGGCACTGGGGCCAGGCTCACCCTCCGGAGGCTCGCTGTCTGTCATTCCACTTCCACGAACAGGGGACGACAGACACGGAGCCCGGCACCGGCCTGGTCACCGGAGTCGTCTGACGACACCTGTTAGGATTCGCCCTTCCTGGGGACCGTGACGGGCCAGGCGGGGGCCCTGCAGTGAGCCTGTGCGACAGGTCCCGGTGCTAACTGCACCCATGTCGTGGGGCTGCTGAGCCCCAGGGCCTGGGCGGACTTGCTGTGCGAGCGCCTCAGTCTAGAGCTCTCAGAGCTAGGGTGATTCAGCTCTGACACGTGACACACACACGCACAGGCGCTTAGTGGATTTCCACGGCGTGCAGCGCCCCCGGGGGAGGCGGGGTGGCGTCAGGACAGCACCCGCTCCGCAGAGTGCACGCCTGACTTAGAGAGCAGGACGGATGCGGGACCCTCGCTTTGGGTCCGTGCAGGCACTATTGTGGGGACAGCAGGTCAGACCGTCGGTGACACTCGTGAGCACGGGACCGAAGTGCGTGCCCGGGGAGCCACTGCTCTGGAAACGGGACGGAAGGCCGTCCAGCCCCCTCCCGTCCACGTCCTCCTGCCGGAGGGCCCAGCGGTGAAGACCTTGTGTTACCGCATCCCTCGGAAGGGCCACGCTGTCCCCAGAGTCCACTTCGGAGCAGGGAAGCTTGAGAGTTTGCAGGTCGAATCTTTGATAAATTGTGAGCGACAACTCTAACAATAGGGTCCCATTTTCTTCTTTCTGGAATACTTGCTCAGCTGAGGATGCACGATCCAAGGAAGTAAACGTGGGTGTGGCTTGTTTTGCTGCCGTGGGGAAGCTGGCCTACTCTGAGACAGCGAACGAGCCTGAGAGACCCCGTCAGGGGCTGTGTTCTGGGGGAGTCCGCGGCGCGCTCTGAGGCGAGAGCAGCCTGAGGCCCCGCCCTGCATCCCACGGTCTCCTCGCACACCGCCATCGTCGGCGGGTGGTTACGTTTTGAATTTACCTTCAAGTTACCGTACCTCCCAAGACGTGAACGTTTCCATTGAATCTTCTTTGGGCTAAATTGCCTTTCAGGTGTCACAGTCTGCTTTTGGGAATGCGTTACCTCCGTCCGCTGCTGAAGAAATCATGGCGAAGCATGCAGGCCGCAGAAGTCAGAGTGCTACCGTCCTAGGACAAGGACGGTCCTCTAAATGCGGCCCTCATTCCCAGGTGACCCTCGGAGTTTATGATCTTTAGGAGGAAGCAGGGGTCCAGCACCCAAGCTCCTGTATCCCACCAGCATCTCACTGGGAAGTCCTGCCTCCCCGAATGAGCAGTCCTTACTAACATGGGGGTCCTCTCCTTGTGACTGCAGGGGTCCGGTCCTTGCAGACTCAGGGGTCCAGTCCCTATGAACTCAGGGATCCAGTCCTTGTAAACTCAGGGATCCAGTCCTTGAATACCCAGGGATCCAGTCCTTGTAAACTCAGGGATCCAGTCCCTACGAACTCAGGGATCCAGTCCTTGTATACCCAGGGATCCAGTCCCTGTAAACTCAGAGATCCAGTCCTTGTAAACTCAGGGATCCAGTCCCTGTAAACTCAGAGATCCAGTCCTTGTAAACTCAGGGATCCAGTCCTTGTATACCCAGGGATCCAGTCCCTGTAAACTCAGGGATCCAGTCCCTATGAACTCAGGGATCCAGTCCCTGTAAACTCAGGGATCCAGTCCCTACGAACTCAGGGATCCAGTCCCTGTAAACTCAGGGATCCAGTCCCTACGAACTCAGGGATCCAGCCCAGCAGGCGGTCTCCTAGAGGCTGGCTGGGAGCTGAGCGGGGGCGAGGGCTGGCACCCAGGGCTGTGTGCTTTCTCTCCATTCACGCAGCCCAAGGTGGGGATGTTAAGTCGCCACCTGGTCACGTCCTTCGGCTTTAAAGCCGCGGTGCTTCCTGGAGTCACTGCTGTGGCTGGCCACACTGCTCTCCTCATGGGCTTTGTTTTGGGGCCTCAGTACTGGATGTTATTGGATCTCTATTGCGTTTTCTGTGCTTAGGTGAGCTCCTCCTTAGAATATTCTGGCAGCCAGAGTGTTGGGGACCGCCCCGGCTGTGCGTCTTCCTCACACTCGGAAGCCCCTCTGCGTCCTCAGCCTCACTGGGCAGCAGGGCCGATTCGGACCGAGAAGACCCCCAGCTCAAGACCACCTGACGTCCTGACCCTCCCGCCCAGTGCGAGCGCCGGGCAGACGCTGCTTCGCGCCCGCAGGGAGGGTCTGGGGTCCCCGCTGACCCAGGCACTCACTGCAAGGGGGGGGGAAGCATCTTTTTGGATGGAGTGAGCAGAGAGAATCGGAAGTCCCAGGTGGCCCCGGGGCGTCCTGTGAGACGCAGCCTTGTCCTCCGTTCCCGTACTGACCCAGTTAGTGACACGTGTGTGACGTGAGCCCCTGGTGAAGGAGTGCACGAGTGAACGCACTCTTGGCCTGGCCGCACCTCAGAACCATCCGTTTCTGAATAACGCAAACAGTAGAAAATACGATTACCCATCGTTACATTCGGTTTTGGGCTGTTTCTTTTGCTGCAACGGCCAAGCCTCTCTATGGGATCAGCCATAACCGTGTGGGGTCCGCTCCTTCGTGGGAAGAAAAACAGAGTTAAAACCGTCCGGCTCCCGGCACAGCCGACGTGACGCCTTCATGGCGCCCTCTGGGCAAGACGGTCGTTACTAATGAGAAAGCACCGCCGTGTTTTTTTCAGCCAGCAGGGGTGAAGACAGAAAGAACCGAGGCGAGGAAAACAACGCCACGCGAGGATGGAGATCGAGCTCTTTCCAGAAGTCTCCAGGGCAGCAGCGCCGCGCCTCCCGCCGCGGGGACGCCCTCTGAGGGGAACCCAGCCTCGCTCGCGGAAGCAAAGGTAACACTTAGAAAACAGTGCGAATTCATACCGCTTATATTCGAAATTTAGATTTCAATAACATCCCTCTTAGTTCTAACAAGAATATTTAATTTATATCCAAAACGGTTACATTAGCTTTTCAAAAAATTTTTTTAACGTTTTATTTATTTTTGAGAGACAGAGACAGAGCATGAGAGGGGGAGGGGCAGAGAGAGAGGGAGACACAGAGTCCGAAGCAGGCTCCAGGCGCTGAGCCGCCAGACGCGGGGCTCAACTCACGGACCATGAGATCATGACCTGAGCTGAAGTCGGCCGCCCAACCAACTGAGACCCCCAGGCGCCCCGAATGGTTACATTTATTTACAATAGACTGAGAAATGGGGTCCCTTCAGACTCGTCTTGGTGCTGGAGAAGTCGCCACGCGAGTGGACCGTTGGCGGCTGTGCCGCGCGCTCGCGACGTTTCTGCTGCATTTTAAACGGTGACTTCCCTGGGGGTGCCCAGGGCAGTGCTTTCGGGGAGTCCCGGACGCTGCTGGAAGCCACGCACGCCCGAAAACGGCTTTCCGCCGCGCGCAGCCTCCGGTGCGAAGCGACGGGGTCGGGTCTCGTGCCCGGTCGTTGCGCCCAGGCCCCGCGGCCCTCCTCCGGGAGCCTGCCGACCCCGAGCGGCCGAGACCCGCCCCTGCCAGCCGCCCATGTCATCGGCCCGAGGACCGCCCGGCCGCTGACGCCCACGGCGAGCGCGCCACGAGCGTCCCCCGTCCTGCTGTGCCGCTGGGTCCAAGACGAGAGCCTTAGAGCCGCGCCCGCGCGAGCTCCTAGGGGCCAAGTGCGCGCATCCTGGAGCCCTCGCGCCCTCGCGCCTTCCCGGATTCCCCCGTCGGGCCCTCTGTGTGTGTCTGGCCGACCCTCCCCGAGCCCCGGCGGGGGCACACCGGGTTCCCTGGGCGCCGGCGTCAGCCTCTGCCTTTTCTCTCCCGCAGGCTCGCCTACCGGCCGCTTCCCCTGCCACCTTGATAGACCCCTCCCACACCCAGCTCGCCTCCCCCCTCCTCCTGGGCTCCGGGCCGTCCGTACCGCCGGGCCCACCAGCAGGGCCCCAGAGCGCCGTCGGGCCAGCTGGGAAGAAGCCCCCTTCCTCGAGCTGCGGTCGAAGGTTCTCGCAGCACCTCCGGGTCACCTGCTGGAACCCGCCGTCGCAAGCGCCCCGCGCCCGCGATGTGGGCGGTGTCCACGGGGTTCTGTGCAGAGCACAGCCTTCAAGGTCACGGCACTGCACGCTCTTCGGGCAGAGGCGCGAGTTCTCACCTCCCTCGGCCTGCGCGCCTTACCGACTCCGTCCCCAGCACCGGCCCTCTCAGATGCCCCTGTGTCCCCCAGGCCTGCGGCTCCCGGACCTTTCCGGGTCTGCAGGCCCCGCTCCCCCGGCTGGACTCAGGCGCCCCCACTCGGCCAAGCACAGCGTGTCCTCACCGCCACGAGGGGCCCTCCGTAAGCCGCGGCGCCTCCCCTCGGGGGATTTGCCTTCCTCGTCCCCTGCGGTCCCCTGTCCCCTGCGGCCACACCTGCCTGCCGCGTGCTGGCCCCCGCCCTCCTCGCCGAGGCTCCCAGCACCCTCACTTTCTGGCCTCGGCCTCCACCTCCGAGGAGGGTCTCCGGTGATGGTCGGTAGCTTCCTGGGGACGCCGTCCCGACTCCCGGAGGCGGGCGGTGCTCCCCCACGGGCTCCGCTGCCCGGCAAACCCGCTGTCCCCGGATAACGCCCTCCTCTGCTTGGGTTCGCCTCCCGTCCGTCTCTGGGCCAGAAGCGGCCTGAAGGCAGAGACCGTCTTCCCGCCGGCGTCTCCCGAACGTAACACCTGAGAAAGACTGCCGTCCAGCAAACATTGACTGAATATATCCACCGAAGTGCGCATGTTTCTTACAAGATCGAACGTCACTTTTCGCCGACTGACCCTACGTCTGCGTGACTGGCCCTCGATTTGTGAAGTAATCTCGTGAAAAAAGAGAACGCACCCGCCGTCGGCTAAAACGGGACCCAGAAACGGTGTTAGGATCATGATATTTTTAAGACGTGTCTGCACCGTCTTTTAAAACCAGTTTCTCTGCTTTTTCAGGCTCACGCTGCTCACTGCCTTGCAAGGGTCCCGAGGGTGGGTTTCTCGCCCCAGAGCAGACGGGTGGGCCCCCGCTGAGCAATGCCGAGCCGCGGGTGGGTGGGGTGAGGCCGGCACCCGCGTCAGCGAACAAGGAAGCTGGAGATAAAATCGCGGCCCGAGGTCCGTCCATCGCCCGGTGCCCGGACCCCCCGAGCAGGGGTGCAGGACGGCGGGGTGACGTGCTCCCTCCGGCTCAGAGCCCTCGGGGACCAGGATCGTTCCCTTTCTGCAGAACCTTCCCGTAGGACCAGGAGCTTCCCACGTGGGCGCCAGGATAAAACAGGAGGAAGAGGACGAAGACAGGCGGAATCCGGATGGCCACGTGGGCCACCGCTGAGGTCCCTGTTCCCCAAGTCCCTGTGTGGTCTGTGCTCGTGCTTGCAGACCGCCCGGGGGCTCGCACCCGGAGGCCAGGCAAGCGTCTCTCCGAGGGGATGGTTCCAGCTTCCTTGGCTACCGGTTTATTCCCAGGAAATAAAGCCACATGCTCTCCAACAGGAAAAACATTTTTAATTTTTAAATTTTTATTTTATTTAAATTTTTTGACTTACTTTGAGAGAGAGAGAGCAGGCGAGGGGCAGAGAGAGAGGGAGACAGAGAGAGAGAATCCTAGGCAGGCTCTGCATGTCAGTGCGGAGCCGACACGGAACTCGAACTCATGACCCGTGAGATCGTGACCGGAGCCGGCATCAGGAGTCAGACGCTTAACCGACTGAGCCCCCCAGGCGCCCCCGGAAAACACTTTTTAAACCTGAGTTGCCTCTTACTGCCTTCAGTCTGTCTCGGCGTCCACATCCTAACTCCGGAGGGGTCCTTCCAGAAGGCGCAGCCACGGGGCTCCCCAGGGTCTCGGGAAGCCGTGCAGAGGGCGTGTGCCGCTGGAGCGCCTGGGGTCCTGTCCGCACCCGGGGAAGCCAGCCGCGGCGCTCGGGAGGGCCGCGGGCCAGCGCCCGGCTCATCGCTGTCATTTGCCGTGCTCCCGCTGGGCTGCCGGGTCCTCCTCACTCCCGCGTGTCAAGTCTGGTCTGTAGGAAGGTGGGCCTGGGCTCCTACAAGCAGATAAAACGTTCAGGTAAATGAACGAGAGGAACGCAACTTGCAGGGACAACCCGACTTCGTTTCAACGTGTTTTTCTTACTGGAGATGTTACAGAGGGTTTTCAGGGACGAAAAGTCCCATGTAATGTCATTAAACACCTCCTCTCACGGCTCAGCAGGTAGGTCTAGGAGACGGAAGTGATACCCCGTAAATATGTCTTGAATGTGGTGGGTGAATCAGCCACTCAATCTTAGGGCACCGCAAAGGCCTTCTCCACCTCGGGGCGTCACGCACCTGTCGGGCCCCGTGCGCCCCCAGGCACCCCCGTTCTCCCGGCTAGTCACCGCCCCCTCGTCTCCCTTGCCTTGGCTCTGTCCCTCGAGTGTCCTGCTTGGATATGCTGAAACCCATCCCCGGCTAATTTGCTCATGTCTTTCTTTTTATAATGTAAAAAAAAGCTACAGCTGATTTTCATAGTTTTCTTATGTGGAACATTTAAAACATGACTTGTGCTCTTTTCATTCCTGAAAAGTAATAGAGTCTTCAAACCTCATCAGAGTTTTTACTGTTGGTTAAGCAATTAATCTTGTGAGATTGGACTGAACACAGCTTTGCTTCACTTATCCGGTTGGTTTGGGACCGGGGTGGACGAGGTCTTGGTTCGAACGTCCAATCGGCGGCAGTGGCATTGCCGGCAGTGGTGTGCACCATCGACTTTGCTAGACGGGTCTCCAAGTGGCTTTCAGAAGCCACGCATTCCCTTTTGGCTCCCTGTCTCTTTCCTCGGTTGAACTAACTCTCGTATTTCCGAGCCGTGGCCACGGGCGGCAAGGTCACAACGGAATCGGTGGCACGCGTTGCGCCATCCTGGATCTTTCCTGTGTACAGACATTAACTCCCCTGGTCTTGAGATTCCTTCTGTCAGTTTTTTCCCCCTCGGTTAATAACGACATGAATAATATTTTCAAAAGTCTAGCTCAACATGATGCCTCTGAAGTCACACGCGATTTGCTGGTTGTTAATTGACACCGTGAACCTTCGGGTCGAGGGAGAGTGGCAAATGGATCGAGACGAAGGGATGGAAAGGAAAGGAAAATGTACAAACGGTGATTTTCATACTCCAGCGGCTGCAGTGTACACGGCCCAGGATTCCCAAATTCACCGAAGTCAATGAGCGTGGATTCTCGGGGCCGACAAATAATACCTTGATAGTATAGGCAAGTTTGCATAACGTGAGCTTAATGAGGGCAAATCATAACATTCATTATTCACAGTGAGATCCGGGGATGAGGGGAGGCTCGGGGGCTGAGCGTTTGTCGGTGAGATACAAACGCGTGGTGTCGGCAGTGCCGAGAGGCCCCAGACACGTGGTGATTTGGAATGAGAGAATGATGAAACCACGACACTCACACTTTCCGTAATTTTTCACGTTGGAACTTCTGTGCTTCCCCGAAGGTGGCCCGGGCACTTGGCGACGGCCGCGGAGCCATCACCGGCAAGGACAGGGGTGCTGGCAAGAAGACCACCGCCCTGCGGTTTTTAAACGGGGACGTGAAGAAGATCCTGCCCGACGGCAGAGTGGTGTGTACCGCCCACATTACTTGCCTTTTTTTTTTTTTTAATCAAGACCAATCCAGTTATTAGGAAAGTTCTTGCACATCTGTATCCTCCTTCCCCTGGGGGCTCCAGGATGAGGGTTGGGGAAGGGGCCTTCGGTCAGTCGGCCGTTTGGTTACTAGGTGCACTTGGACAGTGAGGGTCTTAATGGACGGAGCCCCGGACTTCCACGTTACGGCGAGAACCACCACCAGCACCCTGCTGGCTGTGAGGGCTCGCTCAGCCGGTTAGAGACCGTAAGCCTCGCCAAGCCCCTGTAAAGGGAGGCAAACACTGGACAGAACTCAGAAGATGGTATGGAGACTAATGGGCACAGCACACCATCAAACACCCCGTCTCCGTGTTCTCCAGGGACTCAACAGGAAACACTCAGTCCGTGTGCGTTAATTCTAGAATGAGCACTAGCCTGGTGACCAGGTCAGTCAGGAGCTCGGCCCCAGCGTGAGCTGAGGATCGGACGGAAGGAGATGTTTTCTTTCTTTTGCCCAGTGGCTTGTACGGCCCCATGGGAGGAGCACCTGTCTCCCCGCAGCCGCCCCCGGTGCCGGGGAAGCAGGAAGCGTCGGCCACGGGGACCTGGGACTTGGCCAGCTACCAGTGACCGTGTGTAGAAACAGGAACAAAGTAACTGAGCTCATTAAGCCTCATTAACGATACCTATTTTATAGATTAGCCACTCTCCACTGGGGGGGATTTTGCTCCCCCCCACATTCGCAGTGTCTGGAGACACTTCCGAGGGTCACAGCTGGCTGTGGCAGAGGGGTGCTAATGGCATCGAGTGGGTGGGAGCCAGGGGTGCGTAGGATGGCCCCCCATAACAGAGAACTATGGGGCCCAAATCGCCAGTTACGCTGAGGTTGAGAAACCCGTTCCAGGTTATTATAAGGCCTGAATTTACAGCGCACAGATACTGTTTGGTACACACTTAATACTCAGTAACTAGTAGTGGCCGACTCTATGGTTGTAACTGCTAAAGGCAGATGAGGACAGATGTGAAGGCGGGCAGGAGATGAAGGCAGACGGAGCCCCCTTGGTGCTGGGGAGCCCGGATGTGTCGGTGACCCCAGGACCAGGTGCATGTCAGGGCGGTGGCAGTGTATTACATACAGGGTTACAGACTCTGCAGAATAGGGAGGTCTTACAGTCAAGACCACCAGAGAGGCAATTATCCGGGTAATTCAGGGTTTAATTTGATTCTGAAAACTGGATTAATTTACAAAGAACCATTGTAAATGAGGCCTAGGGCTAAGGGTAGGCTCGTAGTAGACTGATAACAGTCTTTTAGCACTGAAACGTGATCAAATCGATTCTTTACAAACTGTACTCGTGTCTTTAGGAAAGTCTTTTTTAGAATAATTGACTTCATTGTTTTTGTTTTGCTTTGTGTTGTTTTGTTTTTTACCAAGCTTTGGGATAAAAATTCAGAGGTTCGGGGCCCTTGGAGCGCTGAGTGACCACAGAGCTCATCTCTGGCTTTTGTTTTTGTTTTACTGGTTTTAACTAGAGGCATCCGTTCGCCGCTCTGTAATTTTACCCCCACGACCGTTCCGAGGGCCATGTTAGAATCCGGTGTAGGAATTCAGGTGTAGCCCTGGTCGCACTGCCGCGTGTCCTTTCTTTGGCCCGAAGTAACCTCATGCCCCCTTTTCTGCAAGGCCGCGCACACAAGGGGAGTCTGGAAGACCCCATTTACAGAGTCGACTGGATTACGTTACAGCCCATTGAGAAATGTGGGATCCTCGTCTCACAGCCCACTCCAATACGTTAGATTCGGGACCCTGAACTCCCCTCATTTCGGGGTAACAGAAAGTCCTGCCGTGTTGGCCCGTGGGATGGTCCCAAGGCAGTCACAGCGGCTAGCGGAAGCGGGCCTCGGCAGGGCGTCTGCTGAGTGGGTGGGCGTTGCTCTCCACCCCCCCCCCCCCCGCTGCCTCTTTGGTCTCGAGGGAAAACGGGGCCCTGAGCCCAGGCTTGCGGTTACAGTCGCTCTAATGATGGAGAGGACGCAGTCCCCGCTGCGCCTCACAGTTGGACAAAGTCGTGCTCCAGGAAGAGACCCCTTCGATCTCAGCGGCACTGGGTTTGCAGTACTCCGCTTTACGCCACGTGCCCCCCACGCACTCTCTGTGCCCCTTTCCCGATGGGCAGGCGGGGTCGCCCTTGCGGGTGATGGGGCCAGATCCCCAAAGCCGGAGTCGAGCGAAGTTTCTACCTTCCAAGTTCTCACTTTGAAAACAAGCGTAGACGTTAAACAGGCCTTGTTTCTGGGCCCTTCCTGCGTGTCGATGTCCCCGCCGTGTGGTCCCGGCCCCCTCCGCTGAGCCCAGAGCCCCTCCCTCCTCCACAACCGTCGCCTCCCGCAGCTGCTCTTACCCACTGTCCCTCTCCACTTGGTTGGAAACCAAAGGGATGATATTGACCTGAAACTTCACAATTAGGCGACCAGTTCCAGAGGGGGAGCTCCGTGGACATTGGCATGACGTGGGGGCTCGTCCGTGTCATCTCGAGCTGCTGGCAGACACTTGGTCTGAGCTGGGTGGCTCATGGCTCGCACTCACCATGCTTGTCATGAAATCATGGGGGCTACAGGCCCCCCAAGGCTGTGAGGCCGGGCAGGCTTCGGGTTTCAGAGCCTGCTCGGGTGAAGATCAGGGCTACCCCATGGTCAAATGACCTCCCAGCACCTTCCCAGGGACAGGGCAGATCCCCCACCCACAGAAAGTACTTCACTAGGTTAAATCCAGGTTCAGAATGGTGTCGCAGCCGGCATCCCGACACGGGTGTTTCTGGCGCTTACAGGTGTACTGCTACGCAGATGCTCAGATAACCTGCGTGACCTACCCCGACGGTCTGGAGGCCGTAGAGTTCCCTAACAGGCAGACAGGTAAGTGACGTCGCCACAGCCCGCGTGGCTAGACGCCTGCCGAGTGGGTGCGATGCGTGGGCACTGTGTGTGGGAACATCCGGTTCAGCAGACCTTGGAGGCTGCAGGCGAATTCTCCCTGGCAGCGGTCGTCCGGATGATTCAGGGCTTAAATTGTTCGTAAAAAACCAAGCATGCGTTTGTTCGTGACTCCGATCAAACAGCTTGGAACCCACCGCCGGGCTGCGTGTGGGGCCGGAAACGCACCGACCGTCTAAGGAAACGCCGTCCGAACTCGGTCACGAGGTTTGCGTGATGGCTTCCTGCCCCGGAGGTGAAATACCACCAGCCAAGTGCCACACGGGCGGCACCACTTAGCTTTATAGCTTCTTTCTCTCAACAGCTGTCAGGCTTTCTCAAGCTCCAGAACACAACGCTCTGGCTAAAATCTGAGATTTCTGGTTTTGTGAATTTGCTTCACTCATAACAAGTTTACTTTTCTCTCTCATCATGCGGAATCTGTTTTCATATGAATGGTTTGGATACCCCGTGAGAACCTGCTCGCTAAAATGGGGCAAAGTAGTTGGCAAATCTCCCATTTAGAGGACACTCTGTTGAGCGTCTTCCTCTCCGTCCACGTCACCATCACCCCCACCAGGATCTGAATGTGAATTTGCCTCTGGAGGAAATCCTGAGAGAGTGTACAGGAGGTCGGATTCCCACTGCCCTCCTTGTCCGCTGCGGTCACCACCGCCGTTTGCGTGAAAGAGGAGGATTCCGACGTACGGAGTTCCTGCCCTCTTGGTTGAAACAAACAGAGCCCTGATCCTGGGCTGAGTTTTATCGTTTTCCAGAAGACTGTGCACTTGGGATGGCCTACCACAGTGACCAGGTTGCCTCCTGGCTGCCGTGGGCAGGAGGACCACTGGAGGTCTCCTTCTCGCCAGGACTGGCCCCCCGCAAGCCTTCCTGGCTGTTGGCAGTGCCCAGGCGGACCCATCAAAGGCTGGCAGTTAGATCAGAAAAGTGGACCTTCTCACAGGTATCTCCCTGGGACGTGGCTGCAGGACACTCCTGACACTGCGCGGCCACCGCGCTGGGCTCCTGCCTTTGAAAACCCACTCATGGCTGCCCTTCCGCGGGTTTCATTAGCGCCAAGAATGCTCGCCGTGCAGAAGGCCATAAGTGTTTTAATCTTTTAAGACATGTTGTGATCAGTAAGTGGAGTCATTTAGTTTAACTACACAGTGGTTATAGTTCCTATACAAGTCTTATTTATAAACTAGCCTGAAAGAATGCTCTAGAAAATGAGTATTTTGGTCTGGATTCCATTCCTTGGTTTCCTTTTTCTATGTTTTTAAATGTTTAAATGTTTATTTATTTTGAGAGCTAGAGAGAGAATGTGGGGAAGAGAGGGGAAGAGAGACAATCCCAAACAGGCTCTGCCCTCATGCCCACTCAGGGCTCGATCTCACAAACCATGGAATCATGACCTGAGCCGAAATCGAGACTTGGACGCTCAACTGACTGAGCCACCCAGGCGCTCCCTCTTCTATTTTAAGGAGTCTAATCAAAATTGCGAAACGAAACACAAAACCTTAATGCCAGAAGGTACATGTAAAGGTGTCACTGTTCCCTTCACGGGAGTGACATGATGGCGGAGGGGGGAGTATAGTTAACCCAACAGGGGCACCGTCGAGTTAGGAGGTCATTTCAGAGAGACGCTGACCAGGGGGCCACAGTCAGCCCACCTACGACTCCTCACTGAGTGACCCCGGGCAGGCTGACCTCTTTGTTGGTATCACAACGTCAGTATCACGCGGGAGAGCACCAACCCACGGACTGGCCAGGGACCCACGGGCCAGGGGGAGGCGAGTGCCGAGGATGGTGGCTGACACCACACCAGCGCCCTTGGCGGTGCCGCAGCCGTGACAACAAGCCCCGTTAGAGCTGACGGTGTGGGGGCGTTGGTTTCCTTCCCCCTTGTCCCCCCAGATCTCGACCCTTATGGCTAGGGGTGTGGTCCAGCTCCGGAGACCATGAGATTTCCCAAACCGTTCTCAGAACGCTTGCCAACGCCACCAGCAACAGCAGCGGTGTCCTGTGACCCTACAAACAGATCTGGAAGATGCTGGATTATCTTCCATATTCTGTGGCACGACGGGGCTCCCGGGACTGGAGGCGAGCACGCGCACTGTCTTGTCACTGCAGGTCGCTGCAGAACGCTTTCGTCGTGGACTAAGTATTACTGGTTCCTTCCGTTTTGGAAAACATGTAGGATCTGAATAACTAGGCTTTGTTGCGGAGTTTTTACTTGGGGCTTTAAAAACGAAGGGCTGATGTGGACATCCATCGAGTCTCCACTCTGGAACGTGACCTCTGTACATAGCACACTGTGTGCGTACAGACAATGGCTTCGGGCTTTGTGTCTCATTCTGATTTCTGGGTCCTCCTCACCGAGGTGAGGGTGACAACGCTCGGTGCTGGTTGTGGCGAAGGCCGGCAGTATTCGGGATCACTCTTGTCCCGGTCCGAGTTAATCCCGAGCCACTTCCGGGGCCCCACGCTACTCCTGTCCCATGCTCGGCTCCACCAGCCCCCCCCCCACCAACTATCCAGTCTTCACTCCCAAGTACTAAGCTTTTCTTCCAACCACTGCAGTGGCTGAGGGGTTACAGAATCGGAAGCAGGCTCCAGGCTCCAAGCCATCAGCACAGAGCCCCATCTCGGGGCTCGAACCCACAATCCGCGAGATCATGACCTGAGCCGAAGCCAGATGCTCAACCCACTGAGCCCCCCCAGGCGCCCCTAAATGAGTTATTACGTTAATTATAATACCAAGGAGCTCTGCTCACTCCAATATGTGAAAATCCCTTGCAGCTCATTTCCGGTGAACCTCGGGCCGGCCTTCCGTCTTTATGTCTCTGCAGCTCTGTCTCTGCTCTCAGCCTCTGACCTTCTCTGCGTTTGTGAAAAACGTTCTGCCCTCTGGGTTTGTATTTTTGTGTTGTTTCCTGCCTGGCCTCTAGCAGCAGGAATGGTTAAATCTGGCTTCTTCACACACAGGAAAAATACCACTTCCCGATCTGGGGCCAACTTGGAAATGGATCCCGTGCTGGGCTGAACACTTGGCAACGTGGCTAAATATTTTCCCTGACCCCTGCAAATAGTTTCGAAATTGCCTTCGGCCCGATTGGCAAGTCCGGAGAGAGGGTGAAATTCTAAAAATGCCCTCAGCTGAGGCCGCAACGAGGGTCGAGTTTGCGAACGGCCACCAGCCGTCTCCGGTGAACGATCAGGTTCCTGGTCTAAAGTGCGAGACGTGGTTGTTTGTTTACTTCTGGAGGCTCAATGCTTTGCTTTGTGTGGAGACAACGGTGAGAACCTGGACTTTCATGCGGAGAGAAATCACTGGAGAATTTTGAGCAAAAGGATAACGAGCAATTTTTCTCATTTCCTCTTTTTGAACATTTCGTTCTGACTCCTGAAGCATCTGTCGGAAGGCCTGGCGTCCACCTGATTTCTTCCTTCAAAGGGGATTTCTTTCTTTCCCGCTGCTTTTCGGAAACGTTGTGTCTCTTGGTCCGTCACGATAGGTCTGGCTGCAGACCTGCCCGCACTCAGCGTGCTGGGGACCGCGTGCGTCTGCGTGAATGGTGCCCGTCTCCCGTGAGCCGGGCTGCTGACATAGCAGGAGGCCCGCTCAACCTGAGTTTCAGAAAAGCAACGAATGATCGGCGTGAGTGTGTTCTGTGAGATACACGTGTGGGCGCACTTATTCTAGAAATCACTAGTAGTTCCCTGGAACTCGGATGGAACGGGGTGCCGTCCGTCTCGTCCGGCAGCCCTGTGACAGGTTCGGGGGAGTTCTCAGCTCCGGTCCTCACCAGCACGACCTTCCTCCGCTGTTTCTCTCCTCCGGTTACGGGGGTCTGAGCCCAGCTCCTCCGACGCGCCTTGTCGCTCGTCACGTCACATTTTTCTTGTCTTCCTTACATCCTGGGCAATTTCTTTAAAATTATCTCCCAGCTCACCAAGTTTCTCTGTAGCCGAATATTACATGCAACTCCATACACCTTTTGGCTTTAATTTTTTTCAGCTTATTTATTTATTTTGAGAGAGAGAGAGAGAGAGAGAGAGTGAGCACAAGCAAGAGAGGGTCAGAGAGAGAGAAAGCGAATCCCATATAGGCTTCTCGCCGTCAGCACAGAGTCCGACTCGGGGCTCATTCCCGAACCGTGAGATCGTGACCTGAGCTGAAATCAAGAGTTGGATGCTTAACCAACTGAGCCCCCCAGGTGCCCTATTTTTAGCTTTAGTTTTAAAAATTGTATTTTTCACTTTATTTTGGTCTTTTTCAAAGTAACCTAGTCTTCTCTGGCTAATATCACTTCTCTCTTGTTTTCAATTTCTTCTTTTAATTCTTAAACCACTCTGCATACTTTCACGTTATGGTCGTTTCTGGTAACATCCCACTGGTGGCGTCGGAGCCCCGTGGTGCCGCTGGGCTGCTGCCTGCTCCCCGCGGCGGCCCCCTGGCCGGTTCCACGGTCATGTTGGCTTGCGTCAGGCAGCAATCTCCGGGCGGGATCCGGCTGGGGGCTGCCAGTCCAGAAAGCTCCATGCCTACTTCTGCCAGAGGCTCCGGCGGCTGCAGGAGATCTGCATTGGTTTCTAGTCTGGGGGTGACCCGGACTCCACAGATTCCTCGGGAAGCTCAGACACACCTGCTAGTTCACACGTGCCGCCGCAGGTGACTGATGAAGGTTAATTCAGGGCTCCCGAAAGAGAAAGATATTTTGTCAACCCGTATTTCATGTCTGTCCCTAAGCCTTTTAAACTCTCCGCGTCTCGGCTGGTGCGAGCAGATGCCTCCAACACACCACTTCGTTCTCTCTCCGCAGGAAGGAATGCCAGGTCCTACCGTTGTCCTTGGGGGCATGGCTCGTACCTTCAGAACTGCCGCCTGTGACCGGCATTTCGGAGCGGAGTCAAAGGCGCCGTTTTCCACTCTGCCGTTTTGTAGACGCGCTTGCGTGTTACACACGCGTTCGTGCTAATTCACACAAATCAGCAGACTCGTGCATTGAGTATGCACCGGAAGGGTGAATTCAGGGGTGCTCAAGAGTCTTGTTCCAAACAGCCCGCCAGTTTCTTCTGGGCGGTCCATCGTTACCACATAAAAACAAACTTTTACGGTCTTTTGCTAAAAACTATTTTAGTGGGTATAATTTTTCTTCAGTTGTCAGATTTGTCACCACGTTTATTTTTCTCATGCTGCCTCTTGTCTCCCAGCCGCTGCCAACACTTAACAAAACAAAAAGAAGCAAATGAATATTTAAAAAACGCGAATAGAAACTAATCAATTAAATTTACATCTTTTCTTTTGTTCACAAACGCATGCGAATAGTGCTTTACACACGTGCGTGCAATAGAACCCCTGCCTTTGCTCCTCTAATAACACTAGATACGGCCGGGTTCCAGCGTGCTGCACAGTGAGCCTTGTGGTTTCTAAGGGTTCTGTCGGGCACGTGATCGGGGGAGAGGGGCAGAGGGAAAGAGAGAGAGAATCTTAAGTAGGCTCCGCACACAGTGCCCAGCCCGACTCGGAGCTTGATCCCACAACCCTGGGATGGATCATGACCTGAGCCAACATCAAGAGTCAGATGCTCAACTGACTGAAGCACCCAGGTGCCCCTCTTTTTTTTTTTTTGTCTCCATGCCCAAAGTGGGGCTCGAACTCATGACCCTGAGATCAAGAGTTGCATGCTCTACCGACTGAGCCGGCCAGATGCTCCTAAGTGTTCTATCTCTTGCA
This sequence comes from Paradoxurus hermaphroditus, assembly GCA_004024585.1. Taxonomy (NCBI): domain Eukaryota; kingdom Metazoa; phylum Chordata; class Mammalia; order Carnivora; family Viverridae; genus Paradoxurus; species Paradoxurus hermaphroditus. The sequence goes on from PITB01021126.1 coordinate 18,041, forward strand.
CGAGGTTGAAAGTCAGTGTTGCCCACGGGGGCTACTCTGGTGAGTCTGGGGTCTTTACCACTTCACCTGCTCTGACACCCCAAGCCACTGTGAAAACCAGAAGGGAAGGTTGACCACGGTGAGGGTCAAAGGCATTCAGAAGCCATGGTCACCTGCTCTGGGATTGGTGATGACTTTCCACCTGGAAGGAGCCAGAGAACATTCGGAAGGAAGGGAAGGCTGTAGCTGGGGGAGACTTGGAGCAAAGTGGGGAGAATACGAGTTTCACGTCCTAATGAGGCCACGGGAGATGAGTCTGCCTGGGGCAAGATACTCAAGGACACGTAACAAACGCCAGAGCAGGACACAGAGCCGGGTCTTGACTGCTACTCCTTGAGGGCGTGGGTCACCGGAAAACACGCGTGAGCAGCCGAGAGACGCAGCAGGGACGTTAGGGAGAGGTGTCGTTAAAACATGTTTTCCACAGAAAAATACCACCCCGACGGCTCAAAGGAAACCGTGTTTCCGGATGGGACCGTGAGACGTCTGAGCGAGGGACGTGAAGAGACGGTGTTTCCCGACGGGACGGCCGTCAGCGTGGAAAGGTCAGTATCGTGACGCGTGTGTACGGTCAATAATTTCTTCGGATTAATTTAATTTTTTGTGTGGAAGTGTTTGTGTAAGCGTAATAATAGAAGATAACGTCACTGACCCCGGGGCTTTGGCTACAACCTGACATGGTTCCCGCTATAGACAGCATGAGCGGAAACACGGGTTTTGTTCCCTTCCCTGGTGTTGGTCATCCTGAGGCATGACCTAAAAACACTTGGGCTCTTCAGGGAATGCCCCGTCTAGAAGCCCAAGTCCAGGGCAGGCCAACTCTCTGAGGCACACCGAGAAAGGGCTCCGAGGGCACAGTCCTCCCGGACGCCCAGTGTGCGGAGGGTACATCCCGCGGCTGTCCGCACCTGGCCGGCACGCGCTGCCCGCCGCCCGCCATCGTGGTGGGCTCTTCCCAGCTGCCCTCACAGAGCAGTCTGCAGGGCCCTTTTCCTGAACGATTATTCATCACGGTCCCTCATCCCCTGGACCCCTTCCAGGGAAAACCTCCAGCCTGCCGCCCTGGCACTCTCCGGCGCACCTGCCCCCAGCCCGCCCGAGTTTCTGTCCATACCCTGAGCCCTCCCCTGCTCTGGCCTTTCACGCTCTCCACCCTCCCGCCCTGAGGTCTGGAATGAGGGCTCCAGACCGCGCTCCTGCCGCGCAGCCCGACACGTGGCCCCCGCGCGGCGTGACTTACCAGGCTGCTCTTCCCCGTCAGCAACGGCGACAGAACCATCATCTTCAGTAACGGGCAGAGGGAGATTCAGACGTCCTGCTTCCAGAGGAGGGAATACCCCGACGGTACCGTCAAGATCGTGTATCGCACGGGCTACCAGGAAACCCGGTATGCGTCCGGGAAGGTGAAGCTCAGATACGAACCCGGAAACACGGGCCTGGGCAGAAGGAGTGGGTCGTCCCTCAACACCCAACGTTACGCGTGACTTCCCAATTACAGTTTTTTTTTTTTTTTTTGCTAAAACAAACATAAAATATGATAGTCTATTCACTGCCCCAGATGACGGAGAATGCATAAAACTTTAGGGCCACCCAGGTCATCCCGAGATCGCGAAGGAAGAGACTCCCCCTCGTCCCCAGGCTTCCTGGTCAGGGCAGGTGGTTGGAGCCACACTAGATGGAGAACGGGGGTCATGAAAGAATGAGTTACAGGGCCCCAAGCAAGACCACCCCTCTGTGCTCATCACAGAGCCGGCTCTACCCTGTGGCAGGCCCAGGAGGACAGAGACAAAGCCGGGTGCTCAGTGCGCACCCCCCTTGGGCCCGCCGATTAACAGATACTGGCTCCTCTTCGTCTGCAGGCGGTTTTGACTTCCACCGGCACCAGGTTCCCTTCCTCCAGATGACAGGAGCCCAGCCTGACCCTCCATGACCGTCACCTCCCGTGACCTTGCCGGGTCACATTCGGAAGACGGTTCTAGTCCCTACGAAGCGAACCGCGGGGAGCCTGACCCAGGGTCAGCGGGACGTGGGGCTGAGGGCCCGTCACTGCCCAGGCAGGGGGTCACCTCCTGAGACTTAGGATCTTTCAGTCTCAAGGTCAAAACAATGACCAATTACTAGTTACCGTTTTGTAGACCGCCCTGAAAATAAGGAGGACGTTGGCAGTTAGCTGGATTTTGTACGAACGTGGAGAGCCCCCCGTCATAGGGAGGGAACAGCGTCTTGAAAAATCTTACCACAAGATGTGGGTTTATGTACCTGCTTTCAATACGTGCTTGTGTTTTTACTTGATCGACGTGAAGAACCGTATTTTCGTACCCATAATTATTTCAGTCCTAAAGTCTGTCGTGTGTGCCTTGCCGAGGCCCTCAATGTTTCGGTTTTGGTAATGCTGTTTACAGTGACCCAAGGACAGCGCCTGGGCGGCTCAGTTGGTTAAGCATCCGACTTCATCTCGGGTCATGATCTCACAGTTTGTAGGTTCAAGCCCCACGTCGGGCTCTGCGCTGACAGCTCAGAGCCTGGTTGGGATTCTCTCTGCCCCTGCTCTGCTCACGTACTCTCTCTCAAAATAAATAAATACACATTAAAAAAAAAATGACCCAGGGACAATGTGCTGTCTCGGCTCTGGAGGAAAATAAAGCTCCCTGGTTCAGCTGTGCCGGACGGAGGCCTTGTCCTTCCCGATGACGGTCACTAGTCAGGGTAACAGGTAAAACTAATCTCTTATGGAAAAGCTGTTTTCAGTTTGGCTTAAAAAAAAGGAACTTGCTGATTGTTTTAGTTGGCTTCAGCTTCTCCCGCGAGTTTTCATGAAAGCAGACCAAACGGAACCCCGCCGTACTGGATAGAAGGGACGGAACTTCTGGTGGTGGCGCGCAAGGAGGAAGTAACGAAAGTTTTGTGGGTCAGCGGTGTTCAGGAGCCAGACGACGGGCCTGGCTGGAGGTTTTCAGGACGTGTGCCCGCTGAACTCCCGGGGAGCCTGGTGTGTGAGGTCTGGAATCAGAACGGGACGGAGGCACCAGGGGCGTGGGGCAGGCACGTGTGCGTCTGGGCGCACCGGCAAACAGGACTCACTCAGGGCAGCGCGGGTCACGCTGCCTTCCAAGAAGCTGGAATTTACTCCAGGTGGGCTCTTAGCACCTCCTCAGGCTCCTTAGCACCTCCTCAAGGCTCCTTAGCACCTCCTCAAGGCTCCTTTCGGAGATGGAGTCTGATTCTCAGCATTATTTTGCGAATATGCATGCATGTGCGAGCAGCCTGTGAAGGGATGTAGTTGGTCACAAAGGCAGCCGAAGGCCCCCTAGAAGATGCACAGGGAGTGTTCAGGGCCGGGAAGGGGGCCGCTTGGCCCAGGTTCTGAATGAGGGCTGGACGGCCTCCAGGCGGATGGGAGACTCCCTGCTTCATCCCGCCCGTGCGCGTGACGGGGGTGGGAGGAGAGCGGTGACGGACTCATCCCCTTTTTGACCAGGCTGTTGCCTTGGGCGCGCTCCGTGCGTTCCCAAGGGGAAAGGTCTGTGTCCGGAGCCTGGCCCCCCGGCTTCATCCCACTGTGGCCCCGCCTGCCCCCCCCTCCCTCCCACTCTCCGGAGCCCTCCTCAAGCCCCCCTCCCCGGGACAAGCCCCCCCTCTTCTCTGAGCCACCACTGTTGTCCTCTGGAGGCAGGTGCGGCCGCCTCCCCTCTGGAAAGCCTTCCATGATCTGCCCTCCTTGCCGGGAGCAGGCCCCCGGGTCCGCTGGTCCCCTCCCCCCCCCTCAGCCCATCCCGAACTGCGTTCCCACCACCTACTTACCCGTGTCCCGCCCTCCCCCCCCCGGCCGGGGGCCCGGAGCAAATCGGTGAGGGCCCCAGGCCTCCTGCATCTCGGTCCGCCTCCCCCTCACTCACACCAGCTGTGACAATAGTGCCCGGGAGGGTTTGGAAATTAGTTCTGCACAAATGCGTGGGTCCATGACGTGACGGGGTCGTCATAACCCTGACTATTGTTGGTTCTGCAAGATCGGAGGCTCCGTGAACACAGCGGGCTGCGGCCACGGAGGTGAGGACTTTACTGAAGCGCAGTCGAGTCAGCGTGACTTTGAAATGACTTTTTCTCCAGAATTTAAAGGTTGGTTCTAATTATATTAGCTCTTCTTAAAGAAGTAAAAGTACAGTCATGGATTTAGTGTGCGATGCTCATGGGAACAGCGTGCGGCAGCCCGTCCCCGCTCTCCGCGGCTGCCGTGACAAACGTGACAAACCACGGCAGCCCGCTGCAAGAACACCGCGGCAGCCTGCCCCCTACAGGCCCCGAACGCCAGGAGTCCCGACCGAGGGAGGCGGCCGCAGGTCCGCGGGAGCCCAGCCCGCCGGCATCGGGGGCCCTGGGCCTGCAGCTCAGCCTCCTGCACCTCTGCTTCTGCAAAGACTGACCGACAGAGACATGTAGATGCTTGGACACAAAACCGAGGCCTCTTTACAAGCCTGAGAAAGGTCCCCGTCGGCCTTGAAGGCGCCCGGCTTGTGTAGTGAGTGCAGATGTGATGAGAGACCGTACTAGGGAGGGCGCTTGCTGTGGGCACTGGGTGTCGTGTGTGAGCGTGAATTCTACTCCTGATACCGATACTGCCTGTCTGTGAACTGAAATTTAAACAGGGGCACGTGTGCGGCTCAGTCGGTTAAGCATCGGACTTCGGCTCAGGTCATGATCTCGCAGTTCGTGAGTTCAGGCCCTGCATCAGGATCGGTGCTGACAGCTCGGAGCCTGGAGCCTGCTTTGGATCCTGTGTCTCCCTCTCTCTCTGCCCCTCCCCTGCTCATGCTCTGTTTCTCTCTCTCTTTCTCTCTCTCTCTCTCTCTCAAAAATAAGTAAGCAATAAAAAATTAAAAAAAAATAATAAAATTTAAATAAAGAAAAAAAGAATAGTCACCAAAACCAAACCAAAGTTAGTTTCTTAATGAAAATAATATTTTCATTATTTTAGAACTTGAGTTTCTTTTACAGGAATTAGGGCCTTTATTTTCGGGAGCCGCACGGGACAGGGGAGGCCAGGGCTCCCTCGTGCACCTGTGCTCTCTCCCGCGGCAGGCGCTAACCCTCCTCGCCTCACCCCTGCCTCCCCTCGGAAAGCACCGGCGTCGTTTGCGTGTCCGGCGCAGGTGCAGCCTGGTTCTGGCTTGTTTCGGTGGTCTCTGCGTTTCCTTGAGGAGGCGGCGCCGCAGAGCCGGGGCCCGGAGAGCCCCCGCGGGGTGCCCTGGACCCTCGCCGCCAGGCTCACTCCCAGGTTTCCAGCTCAGAAGTGAGAAGTGAGGTGACTACGAGGGTCTCCGGGACGCTTATCTTCCCAAGTTTAAGGCACTGATGTGGTCCGCACGGCTCCTCTGGACCCGCGGGCAGCCCTTCGCAGTATGCCGATGGCCAGGAAGGCCTGGCTCCGAGCTGGGCTCCTGAGGCCTGCCGGGCTCCTCCTCCTCCCAGGGGACAAGCGTCCTGAAGCCTAGAACCCTCCCTGTGGGAGCAGCTGTGGGTGAACATGGCGGGGAGCACACAAGGCGGTGAGTCCAGAAAGTTCCAGGAGGCCAGCGACCACTTTGGTAGCCTCACTGGTGCTGAGAGCCGCTGCTCAGCTGTGTTCTTTGTTCAGTCTGGTCCCGACACGGTGGGATCTGAGCCCAGTGGGTATCTGGGACGCTTCCAGAACTTTCTCCTGAAGTAGATTCCACCCAATGTCCGGTGTCCACCTGACCTCGGGTGGCGTCCAGGCCTCAGGGACTGCTCCAGACTCGGTTTCCCTGTTTCTCCCCATCCGACACCCTTCCGTTTTCACGGGCGATCCGCTCTGCGGGCACCCCTGCTGCTGTGCCAAGTACCCTCCTGAGAACCACATCTCCACGCTTTACTCCAGGGATGTCTCCCTCCGGCCCCCGGGGGCTCTGGCGGGGCCCCTGGGGTGCACCTGACCCCCCCATTCCCTGGGATAACGACACCCGTGTGGCTGGGCCTGTCCTGTCACCCCCCACCGTGACGGTCAGGGGCGGCCGGGCCTTCCCTTGATTTTTCACACAGAGGCCGAGAGAGAGGAGGAATTTCTTTCTGCTCCTAGGAGGAAATGACAGACCGAACCCGAAAAAGCCACTCAGGGAGGCGAACGCAGTTGTCGGGGGAGTGAGCCCAGCCGGGGGAGGACAGAGTCCTGCCGGGAACACAGCCGCCCGTCCCTCCGGCCTGAGGCCATCTTCCCGCGGTGCAAGCCACGAACCCTCCGACCCCTCGGCCACCGCGCCTAGTGTCCTACTGCAAGACCGTAACTGCTCACGGGGATTTCACGGCGTCCCCTGCCCGGGGACGTGAGCGTCTCCGCGGAGGACGGGGGGGGGGGGGCGCAGCTTACCTGCACCGTCCCTTCCTGACGGGGTCCGCCCGTAGGGGAGCGGAGACGCCCCGCGTGAGCGCCCTCCCCGGTCCCCACGGTCCCCACGGATGTGCGCAGCCGGGCGCGGGGAGCCTGCTCGGCAGACGCGAAGAGTCTCGAAGGTCAGGTTTTGGAGAGACCGAGCGGGGGTCTTCCTTCTGTCTGCCCGTGCCCGCAGACTCCACGCATGCCCACCGGGGCAGCCGCCCGGCAAGTGTGCGCAGCCTGCCGGGGGACCGTTTCACCCCGGCCGGCCACCGTGCCTCTGCCCGCTGCGTGCACGCTACCCGGCTCGGGGTCGCTCCGGCTGGGGGGGCTTGGCCGGTGGGGCCGCACTCCCGCCCAGTGTGACCTCTGTGCCCCAGGAGCACGCTTTTCCCTTCCTTCCCCATTCCTTCCAGAAGACTCATGACTTCCTGTGTCCCCTGCTGCTGGCTTCTAACCTCGAGTCACAGGGAGACGGGTTCCAGTTTTGAAATGAAGTAAGAGCCTTCGCCTCCGACCGTGGGACGCTTCCAGCCCCCGGAGTTGGGAGTCCAAGAGCCCGGTGTCTCTCGGGCTCCTTCAGCTGAGTTTTCTCTGAGCCGCTCCTCTGCGGGTCCTTTGCTCGGGGTGTTTCTTGGCTCTTTGTGTCCGCTGGCATTGCTGGCTCCCAAGCACCCGTTTGGAGTAGGAGGCACAGACCCCCAAATCCCCAAACCCAACTCCCTATTTTTCCCGGGCCCCTGGTGGGACGGCCTTCTCCCCGCACCCCCGTGTTTGCCCGTCGGTGCTGTCCGGCTCTGCGACTGGACTCCGCGAGGGAATGAGGAAAGGTGCGCGGATTCCGTTTCCCCGGAGGTGGAAGTCCAAGGATTTTTTTAAAGACTCCGTCCTATCTCCCGGAGAAGTCTCTGGGCTCTGCGGCTTTGGCTCTTGTCCCCCAGAACACCGCGTCTCTGTTTTCCCTCCGCGTCCCTTACACAACCGTGCACCTGCATACAGACTCTACACACATGAGGTTTCCTGTCGCTTTGGCCATTCTTACATCGGCCCACTTTATTTCAGTTTAATCGGCCCACGTTTTGCCGTCGAAGAACCAGCACGGAGGGACGGCGCCGAGGTGGCCTCCAGCGGCCACGGTTTCAAGTTGTCATCAATCGAAATATCCAACCACAGAGCTCGAGGCAGCTGGCTGCAAAGGGGACCGAGGGAGTGGGGCCAGCACCGTGAGAATCGCCACGGGGTGGATTTCCTGTCGCAGAAGCGGGTCGTCCACGTCCCGGCTGCGAAGGTCAGAGGAGAAGCGGCGAGGGTCCGCCGGCAGCCGCGACCGGTCGCTTCTTCGGTTCTCTCGTACGAGGCCCCAGACTCGAGAGCCGGTGACACAGACATGGATGCGGAGGTCACGTTTATATCTGCAGTGATACCTCTGTCCTACGTAGGTACCAGCGAAGATTAAGTCTTTGGTGTCCCTGAAAAACGACGACGCCCGTCCCGCGAGCCAGCCCGGCGGGCGAGCAGACCCGGAGCCGCGCTGGGCGCCCCGCACGTGCTCCTCCCCCCCCAAGGACTCAGCCGCGAGCTTCCTGTGGTCGTTGGGCACGTGGAAGGTCGGGGGATGAACTTGTACAAGGGGCCGCCGTCCAGCCCCTTCCTGTGCTTTAGGAGCTCGGCCAGGCGTCCTCGCGGGTCAGCCTGGTGGCGCCCGGGCGGCGGTTCAGCCGTCGCCACGGCTCAAGGTCGCCGTGCTCGGTCCCCGGAAGGAGGGAGTCCTCTGGTGCAGGCTCCGGTCTCCGACGCTCTGCTCTCCATCAAATGTGTCCCACCCCGCTCCAGCAGGACGCTCCGCGCCCCGTCCGGCGTGGTGTCGTCCACACGGAACACCAGCGGCTTCGGGACGGCCCCGAAGGTCTGTCTGCTGCCATCGGTTAAGGTTTTCTTTTGTAAAAGTCACCGATCAGAAGAGGTTAGAGGGTGGGCAGACAGGTCGTAGTCGAGAGGCGCTTTCCCGTGAAGGAGCCCGCGTCCTGCGGCCGGCTGTCCTGTGTGCCTTCCCTGACACCGCCCCGCCAGCTGGGGAACCTGCCCCCGCACACATCCGCCCGTCGCTGCTGCCCCTGCAGAAGCTGGCCGGCCCCTCCCCGTGCGTTCTGTCCCTCCAGAGCTGCCTGCCTGCTGCCTCCTGTTAGCGACGTGTTAAAACGTGGGCAGTCGCAACCCTGATCCTCCCGAGGGCCGCTCTGCTGTAGGCCCGCGGCCGCAGGGAATCCCGCCGGCCTGACACACGAGCGTTCTTTAGAAGGAGCAAATGTCAAGTTTCCTGCAGTCGGATGAATTTGAACATGCCGAAGAGAGAAGACACGCCGGTGTTATGTGATCGGCGGGGGTCTCGTCAGCTCGAGAAGCTTCAGGAGCTTAGGCCCGACCCCTGTGACGGGCCACCCGCCTCGTATGCCCGGGGGTCAGGGCCCGTGCTCCTTCAAGTTCAAGGTAACTTGTAAGAAAAAGAGGAACATTTTGAGTTTTAAAAAATTCATTCCGCAAACACAACGATTCTGTGAAGATTGTGCCTCTGGTTTTGCAAGACACCCAGAAAGTGCGTATTCAACATTTTTCCGAAACTCCAGAGACGGAAAATCAGAATGTTTTTGAGAAAATCAAAAGTGACGATGAGGCAGAACAATCTGTTATGATCCGGGAGGGGGGCGTGGAATAAGTAAAAAAGCCAAAGCCTCTTGGGGGAGAGGTCGATATTCCAGAATCCGAAAACGAGGCACTCGTCAAAAATCCCACATTCGGGCAATTTCGGCTTGTTTCCTTGACGCTGCCAGCGTGGCTCCTGCCTAACTTACTTGGTGGAAATTCTGTGCTGTTTGAGAGACTCCGATCGACGCCGAGGGAGGGACTTGGGCAGGCGAAGCCGGTCTGGCCAGAGAGAAAGTGGGCGGAAGGAGGGAGGAGGCCGAGCCGGCTCGCCCACCTTTTGCTCCAGGTTTGAAACCGGGAACAGTCAGGGAGCGACTACGGAGTCCCCTTGTTTCCCGAAGCCAGCTGTCGAGGGTGGTCGGCTCCGAACCGAGGCTGCCGACGGGCTGGGACCCGGCTCCAAAAGAGGTTCCCGAGCGCTGTGAACGCAAGCCGCGTCGGCAGATGGGCACGCGTGTGTCGGTGTTGTTATTGCTTTGGTGAGGAGGGGCCCACGGGAGGGGCCCACGGGAGGGACCCACGGGAGCGACCCACGGGAGCTACAGACCCAGCGTGGCTCTTGAGAAATTCAATCTTTGCAGTGTACAGCAATGTTTCCAAACTATGTTCAATATTAACATAGCGGGGTGTGTGTGTGTGTGTGTGTGTGTGTGTGTGTGTGTGTGTGTGTGTGTGTATGTAGGAGGGGGAAGATCCAGAGTCAAAAATAATTATGGAAGCTGGATTAAATACAGTTAAAAATGTTCCTTCTCTTGGGGCACTTGGATGGCTCAGCTGATTGAGCGTGTGACTCTCGATTTCGGCTCAGGTCGTGACTCCAGGTCTTGGGATCGAGCCCCAGGCCGGGCTCTGTGCTGAGCATGGAGCCTGCTTAAGATTCTCTCTTTCTTGGGGCGCCCGGGTGGCTCAGTCGGTCCAAGTGTCTGACTTTGACTCAGGTCATGGTCTCAGAGGTCATGAGACTGAGCCCTGTGCTGTCAGCATGGAGCCCGCCCGGACTCCGTGTCTCTGCCCCTCCCCTGTTGTGTGTGTTCTCTCGCTCTATCAAAATACATAAATAAATAAATGAATAAATGAATAAATAAATAAATGAATGAATAAATAAATGAATGGATAAATGAAGTCTAGTCTCTCTCCGGCTCCAAGGACTATGCCGTCCTTCCCAAACTTATTTGATCATGAGCCCTTCTTACAGTTTGGGTTACACTGTCACCATTTCGCAGAAGATCCTGAGTCAGGCGAACTGGATGGGATATTGCCCGATTTCTGGAAGTCTCCATGTTCCCGGCCTGGGACAGAAACCTCTCAGGAAAAGACGGTGTGGCAGCAGCCTTGCCGCGTCGGGGGCCGGCCCTCGGGGGCTGGGGCCTGGCCTCTCCGGCTCCGCACACAGGTCGGCGGACGAGAACAGACCCAGGAAACGCCGCCTTGAGGCCGGCCTGCAGACCTGGGCCTCTGGTCTTCCTGGGACCAAGATCTCTCACCCTCCGGGAATGTGAAGCATAGTCGCGTGAGACTCTGGGTCTTTCCGGAGAGGGCCGAGGCTACCCCCGCTGGCCCTGGGCCCCGTTTCAGCGAAGTGTCTGCTTTCCTGGGAAAAATTTGTCGAGAAACCAAAAGCATAACTAAGAGTTTTTGTGCCACCACGGGGCCCGGAGCCGCCGGGGTGTCTTCCATCCTGCCCCCTGCTCACTTCCGGACGCCGCCAGCAGCGCGTGGTTGCGTCTGACGGAGACACGCGTGCGGGAGAGGAGCAGGGGTAGGGATTAAAGCCGGGTTGGGGACAAGTTGGGAAGCCCTCCGTAGGAGGAGAGTGTCAGGACGGGGAAGGTGACGGGGGCGGTGGGGACCGGGCGGGGGAGCCTGCAGAGGACCCCTCCCGTGACGAGGCACGCCGTCCAGGCCCGGGCGCGGCGTCACCTGGGGCTCCCCCCCGCCCACATGCCAAGGAGGAAGTGCTCATTTTAAGGGGAGCGCGGTGGCTCCCGTCAGTGCGGGTGTGGGGCGAAGCCTGCCTGCTGGGGAGACGGGGACTGGGCCTCTCCGGCGGGCGCTGGAGCCGGGCGGCCCCGTGTCTCTCTGGGGCAGGGCGGCTGGGCCGTCAGTCACACCATCGTCTCTCGTCTCAGAGGGGGTTTCCTTGTGGCTGGAAGTGAGACTTTTGCGATCACCCACTTTCTTCCTTGGTCCGAGCCTCAGCTCCAGGAGGGAGGACGGTGACGAGGTCACACCACTCATGGCCACGGGTGGGCTCCCGCTCCAGGTGTGGCCACGTGGTCTGTGGACATAGGAGGAGCCCCGTGAAATGCCCGTGTGTTTCCCTCTGTTACGAGGTCCAAAGGTCATCCTCCTGCTGGAGGAGAAAGCAGGGGGAGGCGGGGAGGGAGCTGTGGGGGGGAGGCAGGG
>PITB01021127.1:0-29561 GCA_004024585.1 Paradoxurus hermaphroditus
GACAACCCTTTGAGGCAGGACCATTTCCTGATTGGCCCACAAAGAGGAAAGTGAGGTTTCAGAGAGATGGAGCAACTCGTTCGCTGAGGTCACACGGCTGCTAAGTGTTGAGCCGGGGTTTTAACGCGAGCATTTTCCTGGGCTCCTGACTACCACCGCCTCTGTATCTTTGATTCGGCCCCCTGTGCCCACTAGGTTCAACTCTGCTCTCGTGCGGGGTGGGGGTGGGTGGGTTCCAAGCCGCTCGAGGCCCCGGGGTTCAACACGAAGTCCCTTGTGCTGGAAGCGCCTAACCCTGTGCCCAGCTCTCAATTCTGCCTCCCGCCAGCATCTCTGTGTCCTTATGGAGCCTGATGCCGGAGTCCCCAGGGCCTGGTACTTGAACTTCAACCCAAAGACTGAGCCCCTACTGCCCCCTCTCTGACCTGGCCTCGATCTCTTCCGTTCCTGGACACTAGCAGAGAGCCGTCCTCAGGTGCCCCATGGGGGTTCTGACCGCCTGCTGGACACCTGCCACCTCCCCGACATCCCTAGGGAGTGTGCCCTCCCGAGCTCACAACTCCTTCACCTGACCTGACCCCCTTCCTTGCCCTGGCCGCTGGCTCCGTGCTCCCAGCCCTGGCTCTGTCCGAGGGGAGTGGCCCCGGGGCTCCATCCTAACTAGGACACCGGCATGGCTCATGAAATGCCTACAGAATGAGTTCCACAGTGGGTGCCGGGCTGCTGGTGAGATCTGTTTGTTTGTTTGTTTGTTTGTTTGTTTTTAGTCTACAGCTCTTGAGAGCTCGATATGTGCCCGGTACTGAATTAATCATGTCAAGTGGATTCCCTCATATAACCCTCAGGCAGCCCCGTGAGCCGCGAACGAGAAGCTTCGGTGATTACTGTTAATGCACCGGCCCTTCCCCAGGCCAGAGGCTCTGCTGATACGCCCAGAAGCCCTGAGACCCCAGAATCAAGACAGGCAGTCTCTTCCCTGGCCAGGAGCCCCAACTCCACGCCCTAACTCCCTGACGTGGGGCTCACTGCCCCTCCTGAGCCAGGGCCAGGCTCCGGGCACTGTGGCTACAAGGAGGTGACCCTGTCCTCCTGCCCACGGCCCGGTTTTGTTCTCACACAGCTGCCTCTAGGCCTCTGCCTGCTTAGGGCCCTGGAGGCACGGCCGCGGCTGGCCAAGCCGAGGGGCCGCTCAGATTCTCACAGCCACTGACCCCGGAGAGCGACCCACTCAGCTGCTATCTGTCACCGAAGACACTCCCGAGAGCCCAGATGGGAGGCTGGACAGTCCCCCGCCCCAGGGAAGGTGCAGCAGACTGGGCGACAGTCCCAACCTTTCCCGAGGGCTGGGCAGCCTGAGGGGCAGGGGCACCTGGGAACCCCATATTTCCACCGTCCTGTCCCTCCCTGTGCCCCTAGCTACAGAGTGACTGATAGGTCGCCCAAATTTGGAGAACCGCCCAATCCAAATTTGACATAGGGAGGAGGTTACGCAGGGGAAAGAAGATCCAAGAGGCACCCCAGAGATTCGCAACAGCAACAAGACACTCCAGTGCCCCGGCGGGAGGGACGCAGGGAAGAGGCAGTGTTATTAGCGCCCCGTATTTGGAAGCTACTGACAGACACTGGGAAGCAGAGCCAGGTCTGTCCATGGGACTTGAGACCACAAGGGAGGAGCTGTCCAGGAGGGGCTGGAACCATGGAGAAGACCAGCCACAGGGAGAGATGTTGCCCGAAGCAGAGAGGCGGGAGAAATACCTTGGGCTCTCCCCACCTCGCCCCTGCCAGGAAAGCGGAGGGCGGGAGGCCTGGGAAACGTAGTTCCCCGCAGCGCAGAGCAGAGCAGGGCCGGGGGAGAAGGGAGGGCAGGCAGGCACATGGCCAAGCTTTGGAGGTGCCAGCTGCCCAGAGGGGATGGCTGCAGCTCCAACGCTAGTTCCGGCCTAAACTTCCCGGGGCCCAGGGCGGTCCCCAAATCTGTGGCTGCTGTTTAGAGCTCCCTCCCTTTCCACTCACAGGCTCCAAGGATACGCCGGGCCCTGAGGACAGGCAGATGGGCCCGAGACAGGGAACCCAAGCCACCTGAAATGTGCTGGAAACATGGCGGCTGCCTGCCTGGGGCCTCGGTGGTGACCGAACAGCAGCAGCCGGGGCTCCTGAGCCCAGCCGGAAGTCAGGCCCCGGGAGGACAAATGTTTGCTCCCCAATCTGCTGCGGGAGCTTCCGGCAAGCTCTGGTCGCCAGGGAATACCCCGAGAAGACGCCCCTGGGTGCGGAAGGCCCCGAGCCTGTGACCAGAGTTGCTGCTCCGGCAGTATCGGGGTGCCGATTGCTGCCTGGGTGCCCGTCCGCCCTGTCCAGGTGCAGGACAGCAGGAAGCCATGTTGTTGGAGAGAGGCGGCAGGATCCGGGCCACCGGTGCCCGTGAGCGGTGGCCCTGGATGGGAAACCCGCCCACCCCGGCCGCACCACAGAGGGCAGAGGACGGAAAATCCCAGGAATGCCTTTGGGGCGTGACAGCAGCCTCTGAGGGAAGGGCTGTGCCCAACGCAGCCAGGCCCTCAGGAGCCGGGTCAGGGGTCTTCCTCCCATTAGGGAGTGGCAGGCCTCATCCCCCTCCCACGTGCAGGGAGAAAGGCCTTATGAACCTTTCCCCAAATGTCACACCATCTCTGCTGAGTTCCCCAGAATGACGGTAACTGTGTTTATTGAGCACTAATGTGTTGGGTGCTGGGCTACGTGGTTTTATAGCAGTATCTCATTTAATCCTTAAAGGAATTTTGTGGGAGGAGTGCCTGGGCAGCTCAAGCGGTTAAGCGTCTGATTCTTGGTTTCTACTCAGGTCATGATCTCATGGGTTTCACGATTTCGAGCCCTAAGCCGGGCTCTGTGCTGGCAGTGTGGGGCCTGCTTGGGGCTCTCTGTCTCCCTCTCTCTCTCTCTCTCCCCACCTCCTCCACTGGTGCTGTCTCTGTCTCTCTGAAATAAACTTAAAAAAAAAAATCTGTGGGATAGGTACTGTGGAGATCCTCATGGGTGGGCCAGAAAACATGGCCCACAATCTAGTAAGTTTGAAGACAGCAGCAGTAACATTAGTATAAAAGGGAACGGCACTCCCAGAGATCCAAGGAAGGGCGACTAATGTCCGAGTAAGGTGGAGACGCAAGAAGGCATTTCACAGGAAATATAAAGAGATGACACTAAGTCTTCGGAGGGGATTCTCCACCCACGACAGTCAACCCACACTCAGGCAGAAGATGCAAAGGGGGCGGGGGCTGTTGCGGCCCGTACAATCTCCACAAAGACCTCACGGAAAAATAAAAACAGACAAAACGCTGGTTTCTGGCTGCTCTTGAAAAATCAGAACGTGTGGCATCACTGGGCCCTCCTTCTGTGGAACATTGTTTGGAGCCAAGAAGCTGCGAGCTCCTTTGGACCGTGGGTGAGCGCTCTGGTCCAACACAGTCCCCACCACCCCCTAAGGTCTTTCACTTGGTTCTTCCCCTCAGCTGCGCCATCTGTCCAGCCCGAGGGCACTTGGAGAGGACCCTCGGCGGACCGGTAGACCTTGCTACCACCTGGTGGCCACAGCTCACCATTTCCTTCACGGCACAGCAGTGAGGTTCCTGACGTGTGATTCGTGAGCTGTCATCATGCTGACTGTTCCATTTAATTCTCTCACCCACGACTCGGCGAGACCAGGAGTTGCACCCATTTTACAGATGAGAAAACAGAAAAGACAAGTTCAGAAATTACGATAAGAAAACACAAGGAGCGCCTCGGGGGCTCAGTCCGTTGAGCGTCCAACTTCTGCGTGGGTCACGATCTCACGGTTGAGGAGTTCTAGTCCCAACTCAGGTTCTGCGCTGACAGAATGGATCCTGCTTCCGATTCTGTCTCCTCTGCCCCTCCCCTGCTCTCTTTTTCTCTTTCAAAAATAAACATTAAAAAAAGTTATTTTTATTTTTATTTTTTATAATGTTTATTCATTTTTGAGAGACATAGAGGCACAGCGTGAACAGGGGAAGGGCAGAGAGAGAGGGAGACACAGAATCAGAAGCAGGCTCCAGGCTCTGAGCCATCAGCACAGAGTCCGACGCGGGGCTCGAACTCACAGACCGCAAGATCATGACCTGAGCTGAAGTCGGCTGCCCAACTGACTGAGCCACCCGGGCGCCCCTAAAAAAAGTTTTTAAATAACAGATGAGCAAGTTTAAGGGAATGGATTGTCTGGGTTACCTGCTCTTCCGGATGTTG
The DNA here is from genome assembly GCA_004024585.1 of Paradoxurus hermaphroditus. Taxonomy (NCBI): domain Eukaryota; kingdom Metazoa; phylum Chordata; class Mammalia; order Carnivora; family Viverridae; genus Paradoxurus; species Paradoxurus hermaphroditus. The sequence continues at coordinate 4,255 of PITB01021127.1, forward strand.
CCAGAAGTGGATCCCGCCTTTTTCTGTAACCCCGGTCTGGGGTACTTTAGGCTCTGCCCTGTCACCACAGGCCCTCGGGTGACTTCCATGCTGGAAGCTCCGTCTTGGTGGAGGGAGCGGGGACTCCTTGGGATCAGCCAGGCCTCTACAATGAGTACTTCCGGGGCCAAGTGGAGAGGCTAGGGCAGGCTGGGGACCTCACCAAATCCCTTCACACGCAGAAACCACGATAAGCGCATTTGCTGCTTGCCTGTGGCCAAGGAGGCCTTGAACTCAGGATGTCTAAGGCCGAGCGAGAGGGAAGGAGAGGCCTCCTCAGGCCTGGACACTTTTCGCACCACCGTGCTGGCTCCCCAGGCCTGAGAGGGCCTCTCTTTCCCTTTTGCTGTCCCCAATCCCACTGATCCCACGGAGCCCGGCCCCTGCCCCGCGTCTTCCAGGAAGCCTCTCTGAGCACCCCCCACCCCCCCATAGAACTCCCTCTTATCCGAGTGCCTACAAGCCTGGTCCACAGCACCCCTCTGGGGCTGAGGCACCCCGCCCCGCGGTACCAAGTAACAGCCTGCGCCTGGAGGTCTTGCATCTCTGGCTGGCCAGAGACTCCCTGGAGGCGGGGCCTCCCGTCCCCTCTGGGATGCTTATGTGAGCAACATGCCCTGAAAATCTACTACTTGAGCAGTGTGGCCGAACCCTGGGGAAATTCCAGAATGAACCAGAGCTTGTATCCTTAAATACAACCCTGGGCGTGTCACTACTTCGGTCCCTTCAGTGGCTCTCCACTGCCTTCAGAGCACAAGCCGGAGCTCCTTCCCAGGCTGACCTCTCTCTGCCACCTCCCGCCGCACCGAGCACTCCTCCACACGCCCCATGTCCTGGCTCTACAGCCTTTCAGGTCCCCGATGAAACCTGCCCATGCTTACCCCTGGGTCTTGGCCTGTGCCCTCCCTCCCACCCACCCTCCCGCCTTCACCCAACCCGCATCACCCATCGAGCCTCAGCTCGGACATCGCTTCTTTCAGGAAGCCTTCCTTAGCTGCCAAGTGTCGGGGGCTGGCCCCTCCGCTGGCACCTGCGAGTGCCCAGTCCTAACACTTACCCTGCGTGTTAACGGACTACCGATCTGTCTCTCTCCCCCGCCAGACTGTGGGCTTGGGGAGGACAGGGCCCCCATCTGTCTGACTTCTCGCTGTACCCCAGCACCTAAGGCCACCTCCTGAAGGCACCAGAGGAGTGTGGTCATTAAATGAACTCGGGAGCTAACAAGGCGCTGTTTTTCTGAAGAGCAGGTATCCAGTGAGCGCGTGCCACGCTGCGGCATCTGACTATCCGATGGTTAGAGTCCCACAAACCCCAGAGACCTTTTCGTCTTTGAAGTCCTTTATTCTCAACAGGTCACATCATTGATTTGCCAAGCTAGATAGAGCTCCTTATAGTAAGCAAGAATTCATTCATCTTTCTTTGATATTGTGATCCCATCCTCAAGTTCGAAACTGGGTTTGGGCCCCGAAGGTTAACGAGGACGCACTCTGTCGCGGGGAGCAAGGGCCGCCCTCGTGAATCGGTCTCGTTTGGTTCACAGGCAAATCACCGTAGCACGTTTAATAGGTGACAGCCCCGCCATGAAATAAATAAAACACAGTGCAGGTTCTAGGCATCTGGGGGGAAAAGGCACATTACACGAGGCCCCCTGGAGAAAATCCGGGCCATTCTCTGTCTCTCAACATGCAATGTCTTACCCGTCAGTGACTTTTAATCTCACCCTCTCATCGTCCACGAGAAACCACAAACCGTGTGCTACCGAACACGTTTTCATTTTCCCCTTACGAGATAGATTTGGTTCCCAGTCCGTTTTGGGTTTCTCCCTTATGCCTTCAAGAACATCCTGTTTTGTTCAGGTCCCTCTTAATGGCACTTAATAAATATACATTCTGGGACCTGACAGAACAGGCTGTCCTATTTCAAGCCACCTCTAAAGCCGCCTCTTCAAAAACACATCTGAGCCAGGACGAAGCTCAGACGGGACACGTCCTAGCTCATAGCCTGTGGCCACTTCTCACTGCAGTCCCCTCTCGTCCATCACTGCGTGTCTAGGGCAGAGCCCCCGGCCCCGATGACACACCAGAAGCATCTAGAGAGCTTTCTGAGTTCCCGAGGCCCCAGCCACACCCCAGATCAATTCCACTAGAATCTCTGGGTGGGATCCTGGCGTCAGTCACAGGTGAAAGTTGCCCAGAGACCATGGCAAGTGGCCAAGTTGAGAAGCCCCCAGCGAGGCTTCTAGCACACGGCCGATTCTTGGGAGTGAGGAACTCACAGATGGATTTCCTATTTTATTATCTGCTCCCCTGTGCTTCCTGTTGGCATTAGAAACCTGAGCAGGGGAGGCGCCTGGGTGGCTCAGTCGGTTAAACGTCCGACTTCGGCCCAGGTCATGATCTCACGGTCTGTGAGTTCCAGCCCCACGTCGGGCTCCGTGCTGACAGCTCAGAGCCTGGAGCCTGCTTCGGATTCTGTGTCTCCCACTCTCTCTGCTCCTCCCCCACTCATGCTCTCTGTCTCTCAAAAATAAATAAATGTTTAAAAAAAAGAAAGAAAGAAAGAAACCTGAGCAGGAAAGAGAAAGGAAACCGAGCCGAGAGCATCGTACAGGATTTGGTGCTGGGAAAGCGTCAGCGGGGACTGAGTTCCTCTTGCATTATGCATCTTCTGCTTCCACAGGCCGAGGAAGGAGGTGCAGACACTCACACAGGCATGTATACTTCTTAAAAGCCCTCCAAAACCCAGAGCTAACAGCGTTAGGCCCTACGGTTATAATAACATGGAAATGTTCTTGGAAATAAGTCGAAACTGCCACCGGATTTTCCACACACTCTAACTTGGGTTGGTTTCAAAATTTATAATTCGTATTAAAAATCATGCTGGACCACCCTCTTCTTCGAACCTGTGATTCAACTTGGCCAAAGTGACAACCCGAAGATGATGATTCGACAGTGACTGCCCCCCAATTTGCCCCAGTGGGACAGTCCTCCTTAGACAGGAACTGTCTTTCAATTTCCAGGGTCTAGAAAGGGTTTGACGATGGGTTCGATCTCACCAAGTGCAAAGAGGCTGGTACCCAGCATGCAGTATTGAGAAGGATCCTGAAGTAGACCCTGAGTTTATGGGAAAGGCCGCCATATTGACTAGCAATGCCTGGTCTGGCCCGGCCCGGGGAATGGGTAGCGGCTGCGGGGACGCTCCCAGTGGCGGCTGGGCCAGGTGATGCTGGGGCCATCCTGAGACCACTCCTGGGCACATCCTGCTACCAAGGCAATTTACATTTTTATCACACTTCTCAATTGACAAGCAGCTTCCCATCCTTAGCCTCAGGTCATTGTCACCATGCCCCTGTGAGTTGGATCTTTGTGGATGGGAAAACAGGCTGTGTCCTATGTCGAAGGCTCCACAGCCAACTGACATCACCTTCGCTGCTGCCTCCAGGCCCTGAAAACACCGGGGGGTTCCCCCTGGCTCCCAACTTCCAGAAACAGGAAACCGAGCCATCGCCTGAGCTCCCCCACCCACCTGGCTTTTGCTCACTTGCTGCACAGAGTTGCCTCTGGAATTTGCATATCCTCTGTTTCCTAATCCAGAGAACACAGCAGTAGTATACAACAGCCTCTCACGCCCCACCTAACACACTTTCGAAATCCCCCTTTCCCCAGAACCGCCTCTAAATTTGCCTAAACGCATTCCAGAACTGTGATGTGGCCACGCCCACTTCCAGCCCCAGCCAAGGATCTCCGGAGAACCGTCCCCCTGGCCCCACACGGCCTGGCTTCCCTGCTAGAGAGCCTCCCACCCTCCCCTGGGGTTCACTGCCCAGGAGGACTCAGCTCCCAGGCCGTGGGGCCTCCCGATGGCACATGAAGGAAGTGAACCGTCAGGGCAGGTAGTCCCGGACCTCTCCAGTGTGTCCCCATCACCCCATCGCACACAGGTACCCTTCACCTGGGTGACCCAGTCCCATGGGCAGGGCTGGATGGAAGCACAGGTAAGATTGGCCATAAGCTACAGCAAGTCCTTATCAATGTGACTTGCCATCCGGGCCGTGGTGGGAACCACCTTGTCTGCAGAGATGGAACGCACGGTTCTGCCTGGAGCCTTCCAAGCTCACGCAGGCAGGCCCGGCCAGGTACTCTGCAAGGCCCGCCCACCTCTTCTGGTCGCCCTTCACCCAGCCTCGGCCTGAACTCCCCTCCCGGCCCCGCCTTCTCTTGGCTTCCCTTCCCTCACACGGTCACAGCCTCGAAACCTCCCCATCCCTTGGTGACATGGGCTCCACGGAGGGCACCCTAAGAGGGCAGACTCCAGCCCCACGGAGCTGGGCTCGGGGCCCTGGCCAGGAAGCTGGAAGGTACGTATCCCCTCCGCCCGTGCACTTCCACGAGGCTCCATTCCGGGTTCCCCTTCTTGTCCCGGGCCTCCAGCACAGTCACCGGCTGGCCTGCCTGCAGGCTCACTTCGTGGCTGCTTCTGGCCACGAAGGGGTACACTGCCACCACCTGAAACACACGGAGAGTGACACAGAGACGGTCAGGGTGGGAAGACAGAAGAACTCCACCCAGAGAGGCTGTTTATCCTGCTCCCTCCCACCCGCCTCTGTCCCCCGTGCTGGGCGGTCCCCACCTCCCAAGGACATCCTGTTTGCTCCAGATGAAGGCTACCTCTGCTACTTCCGCCACCAACACCTACTGTGTGGCAGGTTCCGTTCCAGCACTTGACCTTGTGCCGATTTTCACAATCCTACAATCCTAGTCGGCCCATCTTTCAGATGCGGAAATTGAGACTCAGCGGGGTCAACCAACTGAATCCACAATCGGTCCGGGACGAAGCCAGGCCTGTCTGACCTCAGCCCACGGCTGCCATCTCACCAAGCAGAGGACAGGCCTTCTCTCCCTCATCACCCCCTCCCCCCCGCCCTCCTAAAGGTGTCATCTGCTCAGGCCCATTTCCCAGCTTGGAGTAGGGAAAAGGGGTTGGGTGGCTTGGTTCTGTTTTAGGGAAAGGCACTGAGCTGTAAAAACAAGGGGAGGGGAGGGCGTTTATCAGGCTAATATTTTAGCTCCCTGGCCTCAGTTTTATCATCTGCAGAATGGAAGTAATAATACCCTCCCCTCCAGGTAATGGTGGGAACTTAACAAATGATGAAGGCGCGTGTCTGGTACACAGGCAGGGCTCAGCAAACGCTGGCTGTTCTGATGACTTTTACCGTTCCTGCTGTGACCGCAGCCCAGCCTCAGGACAATCAGGAGCATGGGAGGACTGGGAGGACCCCACGCGCGTGGACCCATGAGCAGAGGCGGCAGCCGATATGTCTGGGAAGACGGATGGCTGAGCTCACCCACATGGGGGTTCCTAGAGATGCTGCCCACACTGGGCGGAGCTGGGGCTCCACCGGGGGGGCCGGGCCCTCTTGTGAGCTCCTCGTGGGTCCTTTGCTGATAGGTGGGAATGTCCAGCAGGAGGCGGCTTGGATGTGCCAGGCACTGGCCCTCAGAGCCTTTCCAGGGGCCCGCTGCAAGCCGCAAATGTCAGATTCCAGAAGCTTCTATGCAGCCCGCATCCATGCACCCTACTTCAGGCTCCTCCCTGGCCTGAGCCCCCTCCCCCACTCACTGCGAGCCTCTGGGTTCCTGCCCCTCGTCCCCCCAGGCCCTTCCTGCTGCGCGTCTGTCACCTGTGAAGCTCCTCCTTTCTAACTGGGAGCCGGGTCTCCCTTTACTGAGGTCCGCATCTGCCCGGCCTGGCTTTCCTACCTCATCCAGCCCTCACGGCCATCGCACGGCGCCGCTTCTCCCTGAGGACTCTGCCCCAGCAAAGCCAAACCCTTCTGTGGCTTCCCAACACTTGTTCCTGGTTTGGGATATAATTCATACACTGTAACAGCTGTCTTTCTAAAGTGTACAGCGCAGTAGTTTTTAATATGCTCAGAGGCTGTGCGATCATCACTACTAACTCCAGGACATTTGCGTCACCCCGTAAAGAAACCCCATGCCAGATAGCTGTCGCTTCCCGACGCCCAGTCCCAGCCCCTGCCAGCTACTGATCTACTGGCTGTGTCTATGCGTTTGCCCGTTTCGGACATTTCATATAGGCGGAATCACACGGCACGTGGCCTTGCGTATCGCACTACACGTGGTAGCATGTACCGCCCCCTCCTTTCTTCTGGCTGAGTAGTAATTAATTGGATGGTTACACTATATTTTGTTTATCCGTTCAGCCACCGGAGGACATGTTGCCCGTTTCTAATCTCAGCAGTTACGAATGATGCTGCAGCAGACGCATTGTACATTTCCAACTGCTTGTGAGTAAAGGCTGACGCCCTCGCCAAGGCTACAAGGCCCTCCTGGCCTGGCCCTGCCCACCTCTCCAGCAGCACCCCACCCCTGCCCGCCTCTTCCCGACCGCGCCTGCTTCACTGGGCTCCTCGTGAGCCCTGATCTCTGTGCACGCGCACTCTGGGCCTCTGCATTCCCGGAGCGCGGTTTCTGGAGCGCTCTTCCCATCCACAGCCCAGCACGCCCCCGTCGGCCACCGAATCCCCGCTCACCCTTCGAACCTGAGAAAAAGCGTCATTTTTCCGAGAAAAGCCTTTCCTGAACCTCTCCCGCGCCTGGGCCCTGGCATTTATCACTGCTATAACTTCACAATTATCCACGTGATTCTTCTATTACTTGCTCAGATTATAAATCTGAGGAAGGCAAGGACCAGGACTTACTTTTGCTCGTTATTACATCTCTCACCTAGCACATTGCTTGGCAAATACTGAATGAATGGATGAATGAATGGATGGATGGATGGATGGATGGATGGATGAACGAACGAATCGCACTTGCCCTGCTGATAGGGAGCAAGGGGCTGTCGATGCGGCAGGGACGAGGGGTTCCTTCTCCCAGGTCCACTCCTGGCCAGGACACCGGCGTGGCTGCTGACCAAGGCCCTGGCCTCATGGGACGGTAGCCTCTCCGAGCAGGAGAAGAATCGAAGCCCCGCTCCGGGTGGCCACGTGGAGGCAGATCCCACCCCTCTCCCAGACTCACCTGGGTCGCTGTTGGGACAGAGGGGACTGGGGCCGGGGGGGGCTCCGGTATTAGATGACGGGAGTCCTTGTGAGGCTGCACCGGCTCTTTGACCTCCTCCGGACCGGGGATGACACGGTAGGGCTCCAGTTTCCCAGCTGGCACATACCCTCGATGCCCTATAGGACATGCAGGACATTATCGGGCTGCGAAGCACCCTCCCCGCCCTGCAGTGGTAGTGGAAGTTGCCACCGTTTTGTGGAAGCGAATGCCTCCCGCGCAGCTTTCTAGCACTAAAGACGACCTGAAAAGGTCATCCGGGAACCTCCCAGATCCATCCCTAACCTACTCCCACTCACTGTTGCTAGCTTCTACTTGCATTCCCCCACCGACAGGGAGCTCATTCCCTACAGAGACAGCCTACTCTGTTTCGAACAGCTTTGACAGAGATAAAAAGTTCTTCCCGGGGCTGGTAGGCAAACTGCCTTCCTGGTGCTGGGCCCACCGGCCCCCTTCCCCTCCAGCAGAGGCCCAGAGCAGGCTCCCTCCTCACCCCAGGACAGCCCTTCCCTTCTCCAAGTGCCCCCAGTTCCCGCTCAGGAATGACTACTCCAGTGCACGGCCAGCACTTCTCGAGAGCCCGCTAGGCGCCAGAACAGGCATTCGGCTGTCTAGTCTTCCCCTCCGCCCTGCAGCGGAGCCGACACCGCTGAAGAGGCCCCGTAGCTTCTCTGAGGTCACGCAGTTAGTAAAGTGGCAGGCTCGGGGGCCCGACTCCGTCCTCTTGACCCCAGGGGCCAGCTTGAACACCCAGGCGGCTGTTTTTCACCTTGAGTTACGAGACTGCCCTTCCCCGATTTCTGCTCGATTGTATCGTTTGCTCATGTTTTTGATAGACTCGCTTTTTAAAACTGAGACATGTTCTATCAATAATATGCATAAAACATGGGTTTCTGTACCAGTCCTAGTTTTTCTCAAACACAGAAAAACATTTCAGGAACAACTACAACACACGGGCTGAAGGGGAAAAGCTGTATGTGGATTCCCCGCCCGACCCCGTGTAACCCTCACCGCGTGGGTCACTCGCCCCGTTTGGGAAGATATTGCAGGAGATCTTCTCCTGGGTTCAAAGTGCCCCTGGTCTCCTGCCCAGTTACACTGGGGCGCCCAGACCGGAGCGGTACGCCCGAGGGCGTGCACGGGAGACAGGACAGCGTCTCCCTCATCCTGGATGTCAGCCGGCTCTCGTGTGGCTGGGATCCGGGCGTCCCCTCCCGGTGTATCTTTGGGGGTGAGGCTGAAGTCCTCTCCGTACATCTCTGTCTGCCCCGGTGGGCTCTGAGGTCCCCAAGCCAGGGTCCTTATCTTCTCTGCACAGCGCCCAGCACACAGTGGGTGCTTGCTAAGGGACGCGGCAACGTGAGACTGCCTTCCTCTTGTTGGCACGTCACCCACCGCACTAAGCTGGCCGTGTCCCTGGCCCTGCATCTTCACCTTGCCAATTCCCATCCAGGGTTTGCACAGGCAGGCTCTGGCCCACACCAGCACCCGATCTCCCCTCTGGTTCCTGTTGGGTGGTTTTCCCAGAGGGAGGGGAAGAGCCCGCAGAGTCCCACGTACCCCCAGTGTCCACCAGCCAGCGGCCGCTGTTGCCTTTGGTGTCCTTGTTCTGAAGGAGAGCCACGATTTGGCCCCGCGGCAGTGTCAGGTCCAGAGTCCCGGCCCCGCTGATGTTGCTTGTCACCTGGTACAGCTTTTCCGGGCCGTACCTGCTCAGCAGCGCCTGCACCTGGCGTTCAGTCCCTGGAAGGAGTGGCTGGGGGATGGGCGGGAGGGACAGACAGAGACACAGGTGCTTGAGTTGGCGTGTCAAAGCCGGCTCGGGGGTCTGCCGACGTGCCGACAGCCAGGGGTCCCGGGCCCCTCCTACCTCTGCTGCCAATGGGCATCCCAGGCAGCAACAGTCTCCTCACTACCAGACGGCCGGATCACAGGAAGGACACACACTCTTGGCAGCCGAGGGGATCCCAGAAAAAAATCTCTAATTTAACCTCTAAAATCCCTCTCAGGTCTAAACTTCTCGGATTTTCTAAAATCCTAATTCGGGTTCTGAAATTTCTCAGTTACAGAACTCTAGGACTGGGCCCTAAACTCTGGCCCCGGCCTCAAGCTGAACGTCCCGCGAGAAGAAGCCTGGTAGGGCTCTTTCAGCCTGAGTGAGCAGGGCCGTGAGCGTCACGGGGCCAACCTGGCCTGGCTCGTGTGGCTGCTGTGACAGCCAGCGCAGGGCCACACGTGCAGACCCTCCCTCTCACGTGAAGGAAGGGAGTGCTGTCTTTTATTCCACGGGTATTCATTGAGCACCTACTGTTTGCCAGGCCCAGTCAGCCCTGCGAATGGGGTAGTTGAAACGCAGAAGGCGGCTTTGCCCCGATGCGAACCGCCACCTAGCTGGGAAGCATGACTCGGTGGCACTTTCCGCCCATCCAACCATCTCCTGGCGTTGCCTTTGTTTTCTGGTTCGCTGTTTCCAGCAAAAGTATCACCCAGAAAGGACTCGGGGATGCCTGTCCCTTTGTTGTAAAACAGAGAAGAAATTTAAAATGCTCAATATAGCTTTAGCATATACTCTCCGACCATAGATCATCTATACGGTTATTTCTGGGAGAGGAAGTGCTTGGTGTAGGGCAAACAGGTAGAGGGGCCCTTCGGGGGCATCTGGGCACAGACTCTGCCGTTAGCCCTACTCCAGGGGGTGCACTGGTCAGGATCAAGAACCAGGAGGATCTGATGTTTCTAAATAGGCCCTTAAATGGAAGTGGAGAAAGGGTACCTTTTTTTTTACCCCCATAACGCTGGTGTCAACCCGAGTATAAAAGCCAGCGGTGTAGAAACATTCGCCTACTTTCTCAAGTCTGACGGAGGCCCTGGGCACAGAACAGCACTGTTCCCTGGAGGGGCCAAGGGGAGCCAGGGAAAAACATCGCTAGGTCCGCTTCTGTCCTAGGTGACCGCCCCACTTCTTTGGTCCTGCACCCTTAGGCCAAGAAGTCGGGAGTCTATAGGAGGAGCGTGGGGGGCGGGGCAGAAACAAAGGTGGAAACGCAAGGACATCCCTTCTCCTGCTACCGATTTGCAACACATCCGGGAGTTAAGGTGTTCCCCTTTGTTTCTCTTCTTTGATTCTCTGTGTCTTCTTTCTACCATCAGCTTAGAACGCTTCTCCGAGAAGCAGAATGTTCCCGTGTCTTCAGTAGAAAGAGAGAGGAGGTTCCCATGCCCCGTGTGACTCATCCGGGGGCCTGCCCTGTGATTTGCCGCACCTTCTTCTCCCCGCGGTGCAGGACCCCTGCCACGCCCCCCATGAGACCGCTGCTGGGGCTGTGTCAGTGGGGGGGAGGAGGTGGGGACGGCTGTGGCCTAAGCGGGAGTCAGCACCCCGCGGAACGGACGTGCATCTCTGACCGTCTTTGACCTTGTGTGCATTCCAGCCCGGCGCGCAGGCCGCCTGGACGGCCAGCTCTGCTGGGCTCCTTTCCTGGTCCCTCTGTGCCTCCGGAGCCCCCTTCTCCCTTCTGGGGAATCTTGGCGCCGTCTCCTGATCCTTAGCTTCGCATTTCACTTCCGACTGAACACCCTTTTGAGTTTCAGGTTCCTCAAATCCAGACCTGTCTTCCTCTGGGGACTCCTCCAACAGCTACCTCAGCTCCGTTTACAAAACAGACTGACTGCCAGGGTAGCTCCTTCAAGTGGACTGGAAGGTACCCTTTCCTTATATTTTAGAGAAAAATACTTAACCCCCCCCAAAAAAGAAAGCATTTGGCCAGCCAAAGTTCTGTGAACCAGAACGCAGCCGAAATACCATTTTTTTTTGCAATTAAAAAGTCCGTAGCAAAAAGAAAATTTAAATGATTTCTTATTCCGACTTTTTATTCATCCCGAAGGCCTGTAGCTGAATGCAGGTCAGTGAGATGGTGAGGCAACGGGGTAAGCTTTGATAGAAAATGTGAAGTTCTAGGTTTTTGGATGCTGATACCACTTGCCTGCTCTTCCGTCTAGTTTCACTCAATATTCTGTTCTGATCACACGCATATTGGCCACCAAGGACATGTGTGTATGCGGGTGTGAACCCCGCCCCCACCCCCCCAGCTCACAGACGGAACACTGGGGAAGGAAAAGGAAGAGGAAACAGAGGATCGAGTCGCACCCCACTGGCGGGTGAAGGGCCAGACGGTCTGCGGGACGGGGAGGGACACGTACCTGTAGGGTGGGAGGCGGCTGCACCTTCTCGAAGTTCTCTTGAAAGGAGCGAAGCTGGTGACCAGCCTGGCCCAGCACGTCCTCCACCAGCTTCCTGAAGGCTGGCTCGGAGAGGTGGTGGTGAGGCAGCTGGGTGGGGCAGACACTGTCATCAGAGCACGCTCTGGAGAAAGGGGACAGACAGAAGGACTCTGGCAGCCCACGCTCAAGCCCCGATGTGTTAAGATGGGTCTTTTTTGTCTTCGTCGGCAGTCGCTTTTGTCTGCCGACTGTCCCACTCTCTGTCCTTCAAGAAAGCGTCCCGCTGTGAGGGTCCCGCAGGAGTGCCCGCCGTGGTCCCGCAGCCACAGGGCTGGCAGGCACAGCCTCCCGTCTCCCGTGCACTGTGATCAGCCCACGGGCTGGGCGAGGGGCCCACGCAAGCCTCAGCGGAGTCCTCCCGCATTTAGTACACGAAGGCGGAGAACGCCAGAAAAGCTTTTCCTCTGGCTTCTGAGATGTAAACCGTCTCTCCCACCTGTCTGAGAATGAAGCCTCCAGAGAGGGACGCAGAGCTGGGAGGGGGAGCGAGAGTCAGAGCCCCCACGGCACCATCCGTACCGAGCGCGGACTCCCCGGGGCTCATGCCCTCCCGGGCCACCCAGTTATGCAAGTCAGGACGTGGTTCTTTAAGCCTCAGCTGGGTCGGAACCCAGGGAGTTCTGAGTAATGTCACACGCTGGGCCCCTGGCCCTGCTGGCCATCTCCAGCATTCTTACCACACGACCTAGGAACGAGTAAGACCCCACAGCTAACAGAGACACATCTGCTTGTCATCAAACTCACTGCTCTCGGCTCTAAGAGCCTTTCCCCCCGCCCCCAGGATGCAGACAGACAGAGGTTCTACCACGAAGGCCTCTCGCGGGCTCCATAGGACTGCTCCGGGGGAGTGGGCCCCGGGACACAGACAGGAGGCCGGCACAATCACCAACAGGCCCCAACCAGGAAAGGCCCCCTTTCGACTTTTATAAGGCCGACCGGCCCACTACTGGCCGTAACACTCCCCAGCCCCAGTGGCCTTGGAGAGAAAACTAGAGGGTGGGAAGAGAGTGACAGGATCATCTAATCGGATTTAGCCTCTGCCTTCAGGAAAGAGAAATGCGTCTTTTTGCGGCTGGTTCAGGCTGAATTAAATTCAAAAACAGGGGTCTGAGATAGAACTCTGTACTACATGCTTGGAAGGCCAGAAAGAATAAAGGCCTATAGACCCGGCCCTCCTCAATAAGGAGAAACAGCTTCGTCCGGCACCCCAGCAGAAGGCAGGCCCTGCTAACCGCCTCGCAGAGCACCTCCGAAGGGTTGGTAGGGTACCGACGGTGGGGAGATGGGCTCTCCAGGCCAGGAGAGGGGGGTTCTGAGAGCTTCGTGGAGAGACGCAAATACTGAGTCTTTCACACGTTTGGGGAGTTTCTCTCCATACGCCGGGCACCGTGAGAGGCATGGGGGACGATGGGGCAGGGGCATTCCAGGCCAACGAAGGAGTCTGTGCAAAGGGCCGTGGTCGCACTTGGAAGAGGTGTGCTGGAAGTGGGTGGCGGGGGTGCAGTGGGGCCAGGGGCTGCAAAGGCGGTGGGGCCTGCACGCTTTAGAGGAAGTTTCATGCAACTGAACTTGCATGAGCTGAGCTGGGGACCACAAGGCACAGGAGACTGCCCGTGGTCTGGGGAGTGCTGGCAGTGTCCCGGAGGGGGTGGGGGCTAAACCCGAGAGCGCCTCGGCTCCGAGGCTGACATCAGAGAGAGCCTGGGAAGCAACTGAGTCTTCCTACCTGCGTCAACCCCAGTTTTCAAAAATCGAAGTTTGCCCCTGCAAGTTTGCCCAAACTTCTTTGCAAGCTCTCTATGCTTTCAGCAGACGGCTCTTTGAACAGGCCGTTAGCCTTTGGCTGAACAGCACTGTTCAGAGCCAGGGCTCCAGGGTCGAACTGCCAGGGTTCAAATCCTGCTATTGGCTGTGTGGCCTGGGGCAAGCCGTTTAACCCCTCTGTGCCTGGGCTTCCTTCTGGAATGAGGACAATAATACCACCTACTCTACGGGGTCCTTGTGAGGATTAGGTGAGGTAATACAGGGGAGGTACACACTCAGTGCTCACAAGGAAGCAGCTGCTAGGAGAGTAATAGCAGTGGAAACGCGGCCTGAGACATGTACCCCGATCGTGTAGAAGGGGCCCGGCCTCTGTCACCAACGTCTAATACACCCCAAGGACTGGCCCCGAGGTCTGCTGTTTTCCCAGCAGAGCCTCCTCTGCTTCTGAATCCCAGAGCCCAGGAATGGCCTCAAGTCCCAGTTCTCCCCTTGTTTACGTGACCTGATTCCTTTAATGAAGGGAGGACCGGCGTCAGAGAGATCCAGAAGGTCCCCATGGGCCCCCACTAAGCACCCGACGGCCTGTCTGGAAGGCGCTGTCTCGTCCCATCCCAGCCCCTGTGAACGGCCGGCGGAAGGGGGCTCTGAGGCCTTGCCTGGCTAGTCTCCAGAGGCGCCCCGGGGCCAGAGGCCTTACCTGGGCCAAGCTGCCCTCCGCCCTCTGCAGCACTCGCTCTGCAAGCTCCCTCTGGAGGTCCACGAATGTGTGCAGGATCTGGCGCAGCCACCGCAGGGCCAGCCGGTTCAGCTGTGGGAGTTCGGCCACTAACAGGGAGTTGAGGGCCTGGTAGGTGTGCCGCGCCTCCTGCTCCTCGTACGTCACGCTGCCCGCCTCCAACAGCTTCTCTTCCACCCTCTCGAAGTCCAGGAGTTTGTCCAGGCGCTTCTTGATCAGGTTCTGCGGGCCAGCCAGGGCTCCGGCCAGGCTGCACAGCGGCCGCCACACTAGGCCTTCCAGCCGCCGCTTCTGGGGGGAGACGTGAGCTGGGGGCTGGGGAAGGCCGGGGCAGAGGGCGGGCACCGGGAGAAGGGGGGGTTCGGAGGCAGGTGGGACCCGGCTCTAGTCCCACCCCCGCAGACTAGTCGTGACCTCTTGCATGCCGTTTAGCCGTTCTGGGCCTCAGTGTGCCCATCTGAAAACCGGGGACAGTGCACATACGTGCTTAGCAGAGGACCTGGCGCTTCTCGGCGCCCGTGCGCAGGTCCGAAAAGAGCTGGTATAGGGTGGGGATCACGGCCATAGTGCCATCTTGCCGCTGACCATCTGAACAGCTTGGGAGGTCACCCCCTCTGAGCCTCTAGCTCTCATCTCCAGAGCAGGGCTCTTAATAGCATCTACCCCATGAGCGGGGCTCTGAGGATTAAATGAGATGAAGAATGTAAACCACTCAGCAGCAAGGCACCGCAAACATTAGCTGGGGCTGTTTTCATCAGTAAAATGCATTAATAATAATCCCCTCCCTGCTGCCTACTCTGGGCGGTCACGGATGTGACCATCGTGTAAAGGGCCTGACTTCTAAATATTCTTCTTCTTCTTCTTCTCCTTTTCCTTCTTCTCCTCCCTCACCCTCCTCCTCCTCCTCCTCCTTCTCCTTCTCCTCCTCCCCCTCCCCTCCTTCTTCCTCTCCTTCTTCTTCCTCTTTTTTATTATTTTTTTAAGATTTCATTTTTAAGTAACCTCTATACCCGACGTGGAGCTCGAACTCCCAACCCTGAGATCAAGAGCTGCATGTTCTACCGATGGAGCCAGCCAGGCGCCCCCCAACTATCACTCCTAGTGGGCTCGCCACCTGCCCGAAAAGGCAAGCGGAAAGGAGGAGCGGCACTCACAAAGTCCGGGAAGGCCTGGAGCCGCAGGTCTCCCGCCAGGCCGCAGTACTGCAGCACCGGGCCCTCGGGGACGTCCAGCTCGTAATCCTGGGGCCTGAGGCGGAGGAAAGCCTGGACCCGGAGCAAAGGAGAGACAGTCAGGCACGGCCATCGTAGCCACCTCACGCCTGTAACACTCCCCGCCGCCCCGCCCAGCCCACAACTCTACCCTCGGAGAGGCTGTCCAGGCTCTCTGCACACCCACCACGACAGGGAAGCACACGGCCTATTCCTCACACAGCTGGGGTGATTAGAAAGTTCTTCCTTAAACTGAACCAACATCCTTCTCCCTGTCCCAGCACTTCCCAAACTCCAGGCCTTTGCATATCACCTTTGTGATTTTGCTGCCATGTCCGTGTTCCACATGTTCTATGAATACTAGAAATCATCTAACTATTCGTATTTGTATCAGCGTACTTAAAAAACAACAGCCCGCCTGTGACACTAGCGTAAGGGGAAAAGCTGCAATAACTGCCACAAATAGGCCTGCAAGAATAATTGCTATAAAAACAACGTCGTTAAGTTGAGTCTGGACGTCACTGCCGGCAGAAGGCTCCCAGCCTGAGGTCCGCTCTGCCTGGGTTAAAGACGTACCAGCAAAAGAAGCTTATCCTGGACTCAGGGGATTACAAGAGGGAGTCTCGTGCTTGTCGTGGGATTACATGTCAACGCCGTGTCACCGAAGCCCGCGTCTAGGGAAATGTAGCCTCGTGCTTCCTAATATCTGTCCCACCCTGCGAAGCCAGACGCGTCTCTCGTGTACCTCTGCTCTCTCTCTCATGGGCTCTCCATCCCTCCTCTTGAGAGCCTTCGCCTCCCAGCTCTTTGTACTGTGACAGGTTCCTACTGCCAGATCCTTCTGCTGGGGGGCCCAGGACGGAGCGGGAAGAAGCAGGGGACTCTGCCCCATGCAAAAGGTCCTGGAACTACGACCTCCCTCATTTTACACACTCCCCGTAAGGCCACCCCAAACCCCCTCATCTCAAGAGCCTGTTATCATCTGACCAAGCTGCTTGGCGCGAATGGACACGACTGAGAGCGAAGCCGCAGGAAAGGGGCAGAGTGGATGGAGTGAGTCAGCAGCGATGACAACAGCGAAGGAGGATTTGGGCACGAGGAAAACGACGGGGTGGGTGGCACGCACACCGGTGTTCCTGCGGGCTGAATTCGGCCTGTAGAAATGTTTTTTCTCGGGCCTGTTGAGCATCTAAATTTTCATTTAATTTGTTGCTCACATGGGCACATCACGAGATTTCATCTGAAAGTCTCGATTTCCGGTTGTTGCGTTTTCCCTAAAAGCAGAGCCGGCTACTCTGGGTCCACGGTCCCGAACAGCACCAGCTTCCCCGAGCCAAGCGACAGCTGGCCCTTTAGATTTTATCCACCCATCCATCCAGTCAGTCCGTCAAATTCCAAATACCATCGTGTGTTCGACTCTCCTGAAAAGTCTCACAAACGGCCTGTTAGATATTAAGCCTTGGACACCTGCACGTTTACTCAATAATAGCACCTGCCTGACACCTGCTCCAGGCGCTGGAACGGCAGGTCCCTCTAGAGGGCTTGGACCCCAGTGAATTTTGACCCCGCTCAGTGGGAAGCTCGCTCCCTCAGGGCTCAGTGGGCTTGGCAGCTAAGGGGGGAGCGCTTGCCCGGGGCCGCCTTCTGATCTTCAGCTGGGGACCAGGGGACCTCTTCCATTCGGTTCCTGCAGCTGGTGCCTCTGCCAGCCTGTCAGATGAGCCCTGCACGCCTCCTGCCCGGGGGCCCAGCCCAGCCCAGCCCAGCCCACCCGTCGTTGCCTCCAGCACCCTCACCTCCAGATTATCCAGGTAAACAGCCACGTTGTTCTTCATCTCGGTCACACACAGCGATACCCAGTGGAACCTCTCTTCTAAGTCATCGAATTCCTTGTCTTCTGTCTGAGAGGGGAGTTTGTGAGAGCTGAGAATAGCCCTGGGGTGGGGGGGGGGGTGAGGCAGTGTGTACACCCACACCCGCATCCCAGGTCCTCACGGCCGAGGAGGGGGGACCCCCTCGCTCAGCCTCCTCCCCCAGAGCCAGTTCCTCCTCATGCCCCAAAGCCGAGTGGAATGGTTACAGGCAGTGAGTGCAGCTTAATGGTTTTGTACTCAGACCAGGAGCTCAGATTCACGAGCATAGGAGTCCTGGTTCACTTGCTTCCTAGCTGTGGGATCTTGGGCAAGTGTTTTACCCTCTCTGAGCCTGTTCTGTTATTTGCAAATGGGGTAAGAAACACACCTTCTTCACTGTGTGGGTCAAACCATGCCTCGGCTTCCTCATCTCTGAAAGGCGTCTAAGCCACCTGCCGCAGCCACTGCACAGTCCTGCTCCTTGGGATGCCACCCTTCCCCCGCCCCGGGCGCTCACCCTGGGCACGAGCCCCGCCTCCTGCTTCAGCAGCTGGCTCAGCCGGGTGGTCTTCTTGGAGAGGGTGTGAGTGTTGATCCGGGCCAGCCTCTCCCGGAGCGTCAGCTGCTCCACTTTGGCGTACTTGGAGGCTGCGCCAACAGAGGACAGAGAAGGCATGGGAACCAAAGCTGACCCAGGAAAGCAGGCACCCCTGACATGGCTGGCCAGGCACCCGCCCAGAGCCCTCTTCTCAGACATCAGCGTCACGTCCGTTAGAATGGCAAGCTGCCAAGGAAAGCACAGGGCTGACATCCTCCCTCCAAGGTGTGAGGTCTGGCTGAGGTGCCGGCCGCCTGCTGGACTTTGGCAAGTCGCCACTTTTTGGGCCCATTTCTCCATTTGGATATGAGACCAGCTACCTCGGTGTGGTTGCTGGGAGGGTCACATAAGACAGCGGGTCTGAAGGCACTTTCTAAAGAAGAACTCAAGTGGGAGGTGATGTGCCTGGGGCTCCTTGGCCAGGGCTAGCCAGGCCAGGCTGGGACACACCCGTCCCCGGTCCCGGAGTAGGGCTTTCCGCTGGTCCGCCCCCCAGCCCTGGGTCTGAGGCTGACACTCAGCTCTGCCTTTTACCAGCTCCGTCAGCTTTCGTCTTCCCTGGAGCGCCATTGCAAGGCTCAACCCAGATAAAGAATGAAAGACGTGTCACAGTTAGCCCAGGTAAACGTGCGCTAAATCAACACTACCGCACCATCGAGATCGTGCGGTTGTTTTCTCTCTATGTGAGACACTGCTTCCTTTTCCAAACCTTTCTGTTTTAACAACCTGGGATGTGGAGTTCCCCACCCACCAGCTGCTCTTCCCAAGGTAGATATACAGCTCTTGGCCTCCCCGGTAGTCATATCTTCTCCACCATACGGCAGCCTCCTGGTTCCGATTGGCCTGATCTCAATTTAGCTCAAGGGGTGGGTGCTAAGGGGGAAAAGCCAATTCATACAATCCCAACCCCTGGGCCACAGTGATTGGCTCCAAGAAAGATACACAAGCCGGGCCCGAGCCAATCAGCTCATGGTATTTCCCTAACCATGGTGATTGGTTCAGGGTGAGCACATGACCCAAATGGGTCCTATCAGTGTGAAGCTCCAATTTAATTTTACGGCTAAGGGGAGAAAGACTTCGTCTTCTCCTAGAGGGTGTGGTGTGCTGATGTGAGTCTTGGAACTTCCACCATGAGGGAGGCCAGCCTGAAAATGAAGCTGACACACAGTAAAGACAGAGATAAGAGAATTAGAGGGAAATGGAGCCAGCGCCCTGATTAAACCCTACCTGAAGTCCGTAGTCCCTCTGGACTTGTGGTTACATGAGCCGCTACATTCCCTTTATTACTGAAGACAGCCTGAGGCGAGTTTTTGACTCTGGAAGCATTCTCACTGATACAGCCCCTCAGTCCCCCGAGTCCTTACCCACTTCCTTGCGCCTCTTGTACTCATTGATGTTGGTGTTCACGTCCTGGAGGGCGGAGGCAGCCCTCTGAAGTACAGGGTAGGCACTGGCATCCGGGACCGTGTTCTCCAGGATTTTCTGCAGCAGCAGTGGGTATTTGGTAATCCTCTGCAGAGGGATTACCAGTAAGAAGCTGAGGCCCGAGGGCCCAGCTTGCGGCCTGAGGGAGAAGGCTGGCGTTAGGTAGGAAGCGCCCACCCTATCGGGCACCAGAAGGACTGGGCTCTGGTCCCAGTTCTGCTGTCTAACTTGCCATGTGCCCTCAGGCAAGCCACCCTCCTTCCATGGTCCTCAGCTGCCTCATCTGTGATGCGTGAGGTCTCCATGTTAGACAGGCACCTGCTAGTTCCCACTTCACCTCTTTCTGGGCCCTGAGTCCTCCTCTGTACTAAACGCAACGGTTAATTCTTTGTCCTCGGCTTCCTTGGCCTCTCCGCGGCAGACACAGCTGACTGCTCCCTGCTCTTAAGACAGTTTCTTCCTGTGGCCTCACAGATGCCCTTGGTCCTGCTTCTCCTTCTCCACGGGCCATTTTCCCGGCCTCCTTTGCTGGCTTTGCTCCAATGCCAGAGTGCCCTGGGGCCTTCTCTCCCCTCCGCTCACTCTCTTACTGATTTCATTTAGTCCTATGGCTCTAAGCACATCCCGAGCCCGGTTCTCCATTTCCGGCGGCTGCCCAGATCTCCAGACTCCCACGGTCAACTGCCTGCTCAACGAGTCCACTTGGCAATGTCCCAAGCACAACTCTGTATGCTGGACATCCACTTTATATTTCATTCGGTAAAATCGTTCTGTGGCTTTAAAAATCAAAAGTTTTATGGGGCGCCTGTATGCCTCAGTCGAACAAGCTTCAGACGTGGGCTTAGGCCATGATCTTGTGGTTCACGAGTTCAAGCCCCATGTCAGGCTCTGTGCTGACAGCTCAGAGCCCGGAGCCTGCTTCTCGGATTCTGTGTCTCCTTCTCTCTCTGCCCCTCCTCCACCAGTACTCTGTCTCTGTCTCTCTTTCAAAAATAAATGAAACATGAAAACAATTTGTTTTTAAATCAAAAGTTTTAGGGG
Source organism: Paradoxurus hermaphroditus (assembly GCA_004024585.1). NCBI lineage: Eukaryota > Metazoa > Chordata > Mammalia > Carnivora > Viverridae > Paradoxurus > Paradoxurus hermaphroditus. The sequence goes on from PITB01021127.1 coordinate 24,285, forward strand.
CGCCTGGGTGACTTATTCGGTTAGGCATCCGATTCTTGGTTTCGGCTCAAGTCATGATCTCACAGTTTGTGAATCTGAGCCCTCATCGGGCTCCACGCTGACAGTGGGGGGAGCCTGCTTGGGACGCTCTTTCTCTGCTCCTCCCCTGCTTGTGCACACGCAGGCTCTCTCTAACTAAATAAATAAACATTAAAAAAAAATACAAATCAGGAGAAAATGGATGATGGGCCTTGAGGAGGGGACTTCTTGGGATGAGCACTGGGTGTTATCTATAAGCAATCATGGGAATCTACCTCTGAAAGCAAGAGCACACTGTATACACTGTATGTAGCTAACTTGGCAATGGATTATATTTTAAAAAATGATAAATAAATAAAATATTTTTAAAAATAGATGAATGGCTAAAAAGACTCGCTGGCCCAAACTCTAGATCTCAGCCTCAAGATTTCTTCCAGGGACGAATATAAATCTCAAAACCCTTCTCCACAGTTATTAATCACTACAAGATCCCTGTATCTGTCTGTATATTTATGCACATGGTGTCTATTTTGAATAGATGGCATTTTCTACCTCTAAGGTATTGCTAAAATTACTTGGCAATACAATTCTATTTAACCAGCTTAAAGAAAATTAAGCACTTACATAATTTTAGTATTCGTAAAAATTCTCAATAATCGCAGCACCCGGCTGGCTCGGCCCGTGGAGCATGCAGCTGTTGATCGTGGGGTTATGAGTCCCAGCTCCATGTTGGGTGTAGGGATTACTTAATACAACTTTTTTAAAAATTCTCAAAAATAGAGAAAAAACAACCAAAGCGAATTTCAGGTTTATGTGACCTGGGACAATATTTGGTAAAAAAGCTAGTTTATCAGTTTACTAAAAACAGGCTTGTCTTGGGCACCTGGGTGGCTTAGTCAGTTAAGCATCTGACTTCGGCTCAGGTCATGATTTCATGGTTTGTGGGTTTGAGCCCCATGTCAGGCTCTGTGCTGACAGCTCTGTGTCTTCCTTTCTCTCTCTTCCCCTCCCCCACTCACACTCTCTCTCAAAAATAAACATTAAAAAAATTTTTTTTTAATTTTTTTAACATTTATTTATTTTTGAGAGACATAGAGACAGAGCATGAACAGGGGAAGGGCAGAGAGAGAGGGAGATACAGAATCTGAAGCAGGCTCCAGGCTCTGAGCCATCAGCACAGAGCCCGATGCAGGGCTCGAACTCATGAACCATGAGATCATGACCTGAGCTGAAGTCGGCCGCTGAACCGACTGAGCCACCCGGGTGCCCCTAAAAAAATTAAAAAAAAAACCAGGCTTCTCCTTAGAGTCATCAACATTAAATATGAAATATTTATTCTACCCAGGTTTACTAAAACAAGCTCATGTTATCTCTGTTACAAAACTTGTCAATAAAAACTTGGTATAATAAAACTTAAAAAATAAAACAAAAAAAAATTACAAGTTCTAAAAAATCACAGGAACTTTATGTTTAGGATGCATTTAAAGTATTTAAGGGTAAAAAGTCCTAATGTCTATATTTGTCTTTAAATAGTTTAGTATAAAGACAGATGAAACAAAATGGCAACGCTGGTTAATTTTAGGAAGTGGCATATGTTTATTACATTCTTCCATTTTTCTATAGGTGTGAAAATTTTCACTAACAAAGTAAAAAATTAAACAAAACACATGAATGAATAGTGTCGAGATCCCCTCCAGATGCACTATTTGATGAATGGGTGACCGTTTCTAGTCCCTTTCATGATGACGTCTGGCATTTGCAGAAAGAATGCTCAAGTCAATAAGTCAATGGCATCTGGGAAGGGTTCCAACAGTCTTCCCTTGATCATGACCAGTAGCCCTGAGACCCGCCTTGCAAGAAGCTCACGAGGGTTTCAAACCTCAGTGTCTACACATGGCCCCTCCAAGAGGACTCACAGACATTGCTCACAGCCATTCTCTGCCCCCCTCTCCATGGGACCCGTGTCTCTTGCTCTTCCTCCGAAGGAAATATTCCCAGACCAAATGTCCAGGGAAGATCGGTCACGAGGCTAAGAATAGGCAAAGCAGGTGGTGGGTGCCCCCTCATTAGCTGCAGGGGGTTGCGGGGGAGGCAGGGGTAGAATTACCTGTCAGGACATGCCCACGCTGGCCATCTGCTCTCACCACGGGTTTCCTAGCACTTGGCTGACCATGAGCAGGGGAGATGGAAAAAGTCACCAGATATTTGCAGAACTCTATCCCCTGGGCTTACTTTCCATGGGAAAGGGCCAGTTGCCTCCCGGGGACAGCTGTCACTCCACAAGTAAGAGGATGGGGGGGGGGGTCTTCAACGAGGCCATGACAGCTCTTCTCCACGATTATCAAGGAGTCATGACAGCATTGCAGCAGCCTTTTATGTTTATAGCTTTTCTAAGGTGATCTGGAGAAAAATGTTTACGCAGCCTTTCAGGCAGGCAACAAAAACTGAAAGATAATCCAAAAGAAGGAAGGAAGGAAGGAAGGAAGGAAGGAAGGAAGGAAGGGGAAGACAGGAAGGAAGGAAGAAAATCCCCAGAGCTGGGTGGGTGTGGGAAGGGGAGACAGGCCTGCTTGGTGGTAGCGGCGATTGGGAAGACCATTTTGAAGAGCAGTTTGGCCATTTGTGAAAACTGCAAATCCTTTCTTCCATCGATCCTATGCCAGACCTCTACCCACAGAAATGTCAACTCAAGTGAGCGAAGATAAAGGCAGGAGCCATCAACAGCTCCATTTCTCACAGTAAAAACCGGAAACGAGCCAGAGAGCCACCAGCAGGATCTCGGTTAAACAAACCACAGTCCGAGAGCTGCCCTGGAAGGGAGATCTGTGCGGCCATTACCAAGAACATGGTGGAAGTATTCCTAGTGTTGTGAAAAGATATTCATGACCGTGGCTAAGTGAAAAAGTAGGTTCTAGAAAAGCATGTAAGTCAGAGTCCCTTAAATTTTTTCTTCCTTCCTTCCTTCCTCCTTCATTTCTTTTCTTTCTATCCATCCATCCATCCACCTAGTCACCCATCCAACATTTGGACTTCTGCACGTAAAGCCTGCCTGTCTTTAAATGAACAGAAGAAAGTCTGGATGGAAAAGGTCAACTACCAGGTGGAGAGATGGGGGAATGTGAGACCAAGGGGGAATGGACTTTTACTTTTTACTTTATATACCTGTGCATTGTTTAAACGTTCCTTTCTTTCAGTAAACATGCATTACTTTTATATTTATGTATTTTTTAAAGATTTTTATTTAGAGAGAGAGAAGGAGAGAGCGTGTGTGCATGCACCCATGCCCACAAGCAGGGGAGGGGCAGAGAGAGTGAGAGAGAGAGAGAGAGAGAGACAGCATGAGTGGGGGAAGGGCAGAGAGAAAAGGAGACAGAGAATCTGAAGCGGGCTCCCTGCTGACAGCAGAGGGCTTCGACTCACGAACCATGGGATCATGACCTGAGTCGAGGCTGGGCACTTAACTGACTGAGCCACCTGTCAGCTCAGGTCATGATCTCACAGTCGTGGGATCGAGCCCCACGTCAGGCTCTGACCGGAGCGTGGAGCCTGCTTAAGATTCTCTCTCTCTTTCCCTCTGCCCCTCCCCAGCTCACGTGCTCTCTCGCTCTAAAATAAAAATAAAAATAAAAATAACCAACCAAACAAGTAAAAACAAAACAAACCAAGCTTGCCAATAAAGGAAAACAGAGGAGGTTATCTGCCTTCTCCGAACACTGCCTCGGCCATCATTCTGAGGGCGTGCTTCGTGCTGGACCCATCTGCCTCTGCGGGCAGCCTCCTCCCCGCCGACAGCTGTGCAATCAGAGGCTGAACTTCCCGCCTACGGCAAGGGCGAGCCGTTGGTCCCCTTGGCCCTCAAGGTGGGAGCTGCATTAAGAGGGCAAATTGAACACCTCACCCACTCACCCACCCAAATGAAGGGTGGAAGGCAGCATGCATTTTGGAATCATGAAGAATCTGCTTAGGTGGGATCCCCCATCCTACGTGGATGACAAAGAACCCCTTATGGCTGGTGTGGGGCGTCTAGGCGGCCAAGCTCCAAAAAGAGGCCCAGGATCACAAGCACAAGAAAGCCCGAATGATCGTCTCAAGAGAGAGGAGATGGAAAGCAATCCCGGCAAGGAAGCCCGGTGCGACACTGGATCAGAGGCTCTCCCCGAGGGTGCTGTGGAGACCTGCGGGCACCTAGCGAGGACCAGGGACCAGGGAAGCAGGACACCTGCAAGGAGAGTCCGGCGCGGTGCAGAATAGCGCTGTGTCTCCTGCGTCCCTCGAACATTCAGAGACTGAATGGATGCCTCAGAATGGGCTGCGGTTTCGAGACCTGAGATCTTTTTGTGATACTTGACCTCCATCCAGTCCCTCACCACAGCACTGGAATGTGGATCCCTTTCATAAACAAGACCCGGATCGTCTGCAAGAACAGCACCCTTCCTCACTCCCTCTGCCCCCGGGATGTGATGTTATCCCTACATCGCCTATGTCGCTTCCTTCGTTTTCTTATCACACACGGAGAGCTCGAATTTGCTATCACTGCTGCTTGGCATTCTAGGGGACGCACATTCTCTGCTGTCTCCTGTTCCCATACTTCTCATGTGGAATGGCTTCTGACTTTCCTTTCCCTGAATCCAAACTTATTTTATTCTAAGTAGGTGCCAGCTTCGCATTGCTTCATTTGATTTTCTAGGGTAGTGGTGCCCAAGCGTTTGCACACTGAAATACGTATAACTTTATTAGACACTATTTTCCTTTTATTTCTCCTTTTTATTAGAATCGAGTCATTATATTGATCTTTTTCATGTTTATTTATTTTTGAGAGAGACAGAGCGCTAGCAGAGAGAGAGAGAGAGGGAGACACAGAATCCGAAGCAGGCTCCAGGCTGTGAGCTGTCAGCAGAGTCTGACGCGCCCGACGTGGGGCTCGAACCCATGAACCATGAGATCGTGACCTGAGCCAAAGTTGGATATTTAACCAACCGAGCCACCCAGGTGCCCCATTGATTTTTTTTTTTTTTTTTAGTTCTGTATATAGGTAGGATATATGTATATTTTGAGAATATATGTCAGGCTAATAATTGCGGGGGGAGGGGAGAGAGGGAGAATCTTAAGCAGGCTCCATGCTTAGTGTGGAGCCCAACCTGGGGCTCGATCCCACGACCCTGGGATCATGACCTGCGCTGACATCAAGAGCCAGACGCTCAATGGACTGAGCCACCCAGGCACCCCTCAGGATAATAATTTAATGTTTGTTATTTTTTA
>PITB01021128.1:0-29596 GCA_004024585.1 Paradoxurus hermaphroditus
GCAATTCTTTTCATACAGTGCTTAGCCCCAAACTATCAGCAATTAGGTACTTACTAAACACTTCCTGGTGGTATGGTATAATACTACAGAAAGTTATTTCTTCGAGTATGTGTTTCTTGGACTTCTCCCTTGAACCGGGTGAGGGTGGGTGGCGGAGGGGTAGAGCGGTGGTAATGGTTCTTGGGAACTTTTTCCAGGGTTCGAGGTCTCGTTTTCATATATTCCGTAGAGGGTCTGATTTCGTGCATAGCCCTGGAAATGTAAATAACATTTACAAAGCCAGGTCACATTTAGCCCCACAGATCTGAGCAGACGTGAGTGAGGGCCGTCCCATTCTTGGCAATAAGTCCCTAATGTTCTGTGCGGAGCCGTCGTCCCAACCCAAATAAAATACACAGGGGAAGGCTTCTTTCCCCATCCGCTTGCCTCCTGGTCTCCCTCAAGAACGTTTTCCATGGCCGGGGGACCCTGCGTCGTGTCCGATTCTTCTTAATGGTAAGTTTCTACGCTTTGAGGAATCGTTGAAATTTACACAATTTAAATAATTTTTTTGAAAAGCATGACATTTTGGCGGAAAGGATGTGGGCATACATATTGTTTTATCTGAAGACTAGATAAATGTTTTAGAGGAGGTATATAGGATTTGGAATCAGAAAGCTGTGAGTTTTTATTTGGGGTTGTTTGTTTTAGTTTATGAAACAGAACCCCCCTAAGCTCCGAATTTATCACAATGGAACACGTGTGATAACATTTTAAAAAGTGTGAGTAGACTAATACGCCACCTCTTACAGCTGTATGTTCTTTCTCACGAGGCATTAGCGGAGTGCCTCCCTGACACTCTGGGTCTGGGGACCGGGGTGTCATCTTCCCGGCCCAGCTGAGTGCTCACTTTGTGACATGGAGACCAAGGATCTCCCGTGTGGGTGTGGGTTGTAACAGCAGCAAGGACGATGCCTGACACTCTCGCCAACCCAGAGAAACGTCGCTGACGAGTGCAGAAAAGAAAATGAGCCACGGGGACGCCTGGGCGGCTCAGTGGGTTAAGCCTCTGATTTTGCTTCAGGTCACGACCTCACGGTTCGTGAGTTCGAGAGTTCGAGCCCCGCACGGGGCTTTCTGCTGTCAGCGCCGAGCCCACTTCGGATGCTCTGTCTCCTCTCTGCCCTTCCTCTGCTTTGTACGTGCTTTCTCTCTCTCAAAACTAAATAAACATTAAAAAATATTTAAAGAAAGAAAGTGAGCCCCTGTTTAAAGGGTTTGCCCCCAGATGGCTTGGCAGATCTTTAAAAAAAACAAAACAAAACAAAGAGCCCGAGACTTCCAGCCTCATGACCTGGTGCCCGAGGCCAGAGGTTTGGTGGGAGAGGAAGTGGAGGGAATGAGCTCCAGGAAAGTGTGTGCCCTCGCAGGCTGCCAGCTGGCCAGGCGCCAAGGGACTTTCCCTGGCCACTTTGTCAAGACGGTTCCTCCTGGCCCCACCGGCCACCTGGGGAGGACCCGGGCCACCGCTGCTCGGGAGCTGGGTGCTGGGGGCGGATCACCGGGTCCTTCGCATCGCTGCCCCCGGGGCGTCTTCCCAGGGCCCCGGCTTCCTGGGCTCGAAGGTCAGAGCGGGACAGGCTCCCCGGGGGACAGGGAGGGCCAGCTTCCGAGTGGGAGACAGAGGGAGAGGGAGAGGGAGAGGTGTGTGTGTGTGCAAAAACCCAGAAGAGGCCACGAGAAAGAAAGTGGGCTCTCTTGCCTCATTGAACTTAATTCTTATTTCAAAATCCAAAATGCTTTTCCTGCCACTGTGTTCTCAGCCGTCTCTTTTGCTCGGTTTCATGATGTTCTGACTCTTCACTTTGATGTGCCTGTTGTTAGCTCGACCTTCTGTCCGTTTTCCACCTTTGCTGCATTGATCCAAGCTTTCCCTACCCCCTCTGGTTCCTGCAGTTTCCAGATCATACTTTAGACACGACACTTAGGCGTTAGGGGAAAAGCCATATTTTTTATAAGAGCATATTTTTTCCTTTCTCTAAAAAAAAAAAAAAACAACCCTTTCTTTATCTCCCTCTGATTTCTAAAGTCTCACTGTTCATTTCCTCCTACATCGACTTCCTTCTTTACCCCCTTCCTTTCAACGTGAGTTGCTTTTCTGGTAACAGCTTTATTGAGATATAATTCACATACGATACAGTTCATCCATTTAAAGTGTACGATTCATCGGTTTTTGGTATAGTCACAGACTTGTATAGGTGCACCATTGAGATCGTTTTCATCACCCCAAGAAGAAATACTGCATCCGTTGGCAGTCACTCCCCATTCCCGCGGCCCCTCGGCGGCCACCGTTCTATTTTCTGTCTCTACAGACTTGCCTGCTCAAGACATTTCACCTAAATGGAATCATCATATAGCATTTGTCTGTCTGCTGACTTCTTTCACTCAGCCCTTGTTTTTAAGGTTCCTCCATGCCATGGCGTGCATCGGTACCTTGTTTTTATTGTTGGCGTCCAGAGGTGCCAGATGTCTAAATGGCATGGAGAAGGGCGGGGCTGAGAATCCGATGTGATGAACAGGAATGCACATCACACGGAAAAGAGTACAGAGTGATTACTGAAACCCCATGAGGAGGCTTGGCCAACGCCTGTCCTGAAATCACATTGGGGACCATTAAATATACTCTGGCAGAAGATACGACAGCATCTCGAAAATGGAGGAGGGGCTCAGTCCAGAAAATTCTTTCCATGCAAATCTCAATGTTCCCAACACCCTCCTCTTGTTCTCTCTCCTTTCTTCCCTCTAGTCTTTCTGCGGAAAGGAGCAGCGGCGTCCCGTTTGCAACAATAGGCCCATGAGGTTGTACGCATGCCTGGGCGTCTCCCTGCTAGTCTCGGTCAAGAAGGAGGGAAGCAATTTCTTTATTGGGAATTTGAAAGGGCCCAAATAAGGAAGGATAGCTAGATTGAAAAATAAAAAAGATGTAATCGAGTCAAGAGAAGATGAAAAAAGACCCCAGCCACTGAAAGGAGAGAGCTGGAGACCAGCTCGCGTTGAACCCAACGCCGGCAGGGACAGCCAGCTGGTTCGGCACCTGGGGGTCAACTTCGGTAGGCGTGTGTGGTGACGGAATCGAGGAAACGGTGTCTTAGATTTCCTTCATTATCCTGGCAGAGGCCAGAAGCCTTCCCGGAGCCTTCCAGTGTCTCGCTCAGAAACGAAAACAGCTGACCATGTTTGAAGTCAAGAATTATAAGCCATTGGGATTCATATGCGCCATAAGCTAAGAAAGGAATGTATGAGGAAAATGGGAAAGTTCTCCTCTTGCAAAAGCATCTCAAAAATTATATTCATCTTTACAAAATCCATTAAAGTTAAATGTAATTAACTTGACTAATGTGGCTACGAAATGAGAGGAAAAGAGAGAAGGGCCGTGTTAAAGCTCTAGAATGGTTGAAGTCTGGGCTACTTTGAGTCTGGGTTGGAAAGAAAGAAGGAAGGTCCGAGTATGACTTGCCCCGCTGCACGGTCAGGCGATAAGCTGCTGTGAGTTCTGAAAATCTGGCACTCGGGCTCATTCCGGATAGCTCTCCTCTGTCCATCCTGTTCCCGGGAGGTGCTATGGGACGTTGCTTAATGCTCCTGGGGCATTACAGAGTTCAGGCTGCAGTTAACTTCATGCACGACCTTCTGGAACTCCAGGACCCGGACAAGCATCCTCAGAGCAAGGAAGGAGTCGCTTATGCCAGCAACCACTGTTCTGTGTTCCCAATTCATTCATTTACTCAAATATATACACTGTCAGGGTGATTAATGGGGGGCTGGGGACAAAGCTATGAGTAAAATACGCATAGCCCTGGCTACACACTATGTCCCCCCCCATACACACACACACACATACACACAGAGACACGCTCCCCAAATTGATATGTCAAGGTCCTGTCCCCTACTCTGATGGTATCTGGAGGTCAGGACTCTGGGAGTGACTAGGTCATGAGAGAGAAGCCCTGTAGATGGGATTAGTTCTCTTCCAAAAGAGATACCGGAGAACCTCCTCAGTCTTCCGCATGGAAGGACGCAGACAGGAGACACCATCTGTGAGCCAGGAAACAGGTCTTCACCAGACGCGGGTTCTGTGGGCACCTTGAAATTGGACTTCCAGCCTCCAGAGCTGTGAGGAATAAATGCCTGTCTTCCATCAGCCACCCAGCCTGTGGTTCAGAAGCCTGGATGAACAGAGACGGGCCTGCTCATCGAGCCGTCCGTGCAGTGGACACACAGGCATTAAAACATGGTCATGTGGGGCGCCTGGGTGGCTCAGTTGGTTAAGCAGCAGACTTCAGCTCAGGTCATGATTTCACGGTTGGTGAGTTCGAGCCTCGCATTGGGCTCTGGGCTAATGGCTCGGAGCCTGGAGCCTGCTTCGGATTCGGTGTCTCTCTTTCTCTCTCTCTGCCCCTCCCCTGCTCGTGCTCTGTCTCTTTCTCTCAAAATAAATAAACATTTTTAAAAAAATTAAAAAACAGGGTCCGTGGTAATTGCAGGAAATGCTGTAAGGACCTAAGGTGAGCATGTATTACCGGGGATCCTACCTAGGCTGGAAATGTGCTCTTGCCCCTCATAATGAGTCTGGCTCTGTTTCCGGGTCAGGTGCCCGGTGCCTGGATCTTTCTGCATTTAAACTAAGCCTTCAGCCCTCCCTCTTGCAAATAAACTTCTCTCAGGCTAGCCCCCTGTTTCTCCAGACCCGCCCAGTTATAACCCATCATAGAACACAGTTACAGTCAGAACTCGGGCTGAGATCCCTATTGTGTGTGTGACAGAAATTTTAAAAGTTACCTCTCTTTTCTTTTTTTATTGCAGTAGGAAATCTAGATAGCATGAAAGTTAGTGTGTTAACTCTTTCTAAGGGCGCAGCATGGAGGAGGGTCACAGCGCCTGGCAGCCAGTGTCGCTATCCGTCTCCAGACCTCTTCCGTCTCTCCAAACTGAAGCTCTGTCCCCCTCGCCTCCGCCCCTGGCAACGCCATTCTACTTTCTGTCTATTTGACTGTTCTAAGTGCCTCATGCGAGTGCAATCATAATGGAATTTGTCCTTTTGCATCTGGCTTATCTCACTCAGCACAGTGTCTTCAAGGTTCATCCATGTCAAAGCAGGTGGCAAAAGTTCGTGTATGTATCTTAAATTCTAAGCACTTACAAGGCCCCTTCCCCTCTCTATTGTCAGGGTCCCTGCAGGAATGATTTTAGATACTGACATGGACATTGAACAGAATTCAACAAAGGGACTATTTATAAGGGTGTGGGTTTAAGGAAGCCAACAAGGGGTGGTGAAGCCCCTCAGAATGAGCAACAGTGGGGGACTATTACCACTCAAGGCCTAGGAGGGGTTGAGGGAGGCGATGATTGCCAGAACCTGGAGGGAGAATTGTAGCTGGAGATAGGTCACAAGATAGGAACCGAAGCCCTGGGAAGAGGGGAGAATAGACCCCCACCCCCCTCCTCCTCCACTCCCCATGCTTTGTAGTATGCGACCCAACCAGGAGGCAGAGGGCAAGATTTCCGGGCACAGTTGCAGAAGGCTGGAGATGGGATTAGGAGGAGCGAACGTATGCCCTGGGAAGCTGAGAATAGAAGTGAGCTGGGTTGCTTGTAGGAGAGAAAGGATGTGGAATATGCTCAGAAGGAAAGTAGTCTGGAAGGGTGGGGGAGGGGGGAGAATGAGGAGAAGGTAGAGTTGACAGTTCCCATGAGGAATGCTGGGTGGAAACCTCAGGAACGAGAGATATCTGAAGAGGATTTACTAGGTGATGACCTAGAACTCCCTTCTCAGTGTCCTCAAGGGATCTTAGTAAAGATACACTTTACTGTCGGGGCGTTTGTAGAAGTGTGAATGTAACACCGTGTTGGAGCACAGGTAGGAACAAGAAAGCCCGGCGTCACTTGACGATGGACAGAGTAACTGCCCCCAAACACGTATGTCCACGGTCTAATCCTGGAACCTACGAGTGTGCCAGATTACATGGAAATGGGGAGTTGCATTTGCAGATGGAATTAAGTTTGCTAGTCAGCTGACCTTGAACTCAGAAGACAATCCTGGTTATCTGGGCGGGCCCAAGAGTCAGCTCCCATGGCTCTGAGTTGAGGTGGGTCAGCATGACTCAACCAGGCTGCCGGCTGCCGGCTTACAAGATGGGAGCGGCCACGAGCCAGGGATGCCAAGCCTCTGGAAGCTGGAGAAACCTTCCTACACCGCGGATTTAACCCAGTAGGACCTCCTTGAGCCTTCCCACCCCTAGAAGTGTAAGATAACGCGTTTGTGCTGTTTAAGCCGCGAAGTGTGTCTTACTTGTTACAAGAGCAATAGGAGACTGATCGCTTGGGTTTTATGAGTTTCGGGCAAAGTTAGCTACATTGGGGATAAAAATAGGGACCTGTTGGGGCGCCCAGGGGACTCCGTTGGTTAAGTGTTCGACTTTGGCTTAGGTCATGATCTCGCGGTTTGATTTTGAGCTCCAGCTTGGAGACTGGAGTGTGCTTCAGATTCTGTGTTTCCTTCTCTCTCTGCCCCTCCCTTGCTCATGCTCTCTCTCTCTCTCTCTCTCTCTCTCTCTCTCTCTCTCAAAAATGAATAAACATTTAAAAAATTTTTTGAAATACGGAGCTGTTAATAATTACCTTAAGTACCGTGTTTACAGTTGAACTTGTAAACTTTACCAATGAAGGTTTTGGTTCACCACTAGACTCCCTCGCCCTGGCTAACCATCACCTCAGCTCCAGAGGGGCCAGGCCTCACCCCTGCTTCCAATGCTGCAGGTCATGTGTTGTTCTTGTCACCTGGGTTCTCGTGTAGCTGCTCTCAGCCTGATTCATTCATTGATCAGCACGGGGTCTGCAGTTTTCGTTTTTCATTTTCATCAGTCTCCTTGGAAGGCCCAGGGCTGCGGCCCCCTTCTGAGCCCCACACGCTATTTTAGAGCTCTCCCCGAGGGTAGTTTACTGTCGGGTCCATCATGCAAAGATTTTGGTGGTTTGGGGAGCCCTCTTTTTTGCCCCCATGAACTCTCATTTCAGTCTGCTGGACGCACAAGTATAGCAAAGTCATGGTGGAAAGGAGTCAGAGACCGGCTCTCCGGCAACAGACAGCGCCTGCAGTGTAGACCCTCTGGTCTCCCGCGCCGGAAGCAGCCATGCCCCTCTACATCAGGGCTTTCGCAGCTGCAAGAGGCCCTCTCGGGCGCTGCCGGCCAGAGGACAGAGCAGATAAACAACTGAAGATGAGAATGCAGCAATATGTAATAAAACAATATCAAACGGGTCTTACTGGGCTGGAATCAATGTGTCGTTGGAAGGACTCTGTTCCCTCTCGTCCAGCAATCCGGCTTAGATCATTTCATTCTTAAGAAACTCAACATATGAGAAAAAGGCTATCCATTGTGGAATTTTGTTACCATAGCAAATATTGAAAACACAACCAAAGCTCCCGTCCATCAGAGACTGGTTGAATCAGTCGTGGAACAGCCAAGGGATGGAGCATCATGTAGCCGTAAAAAAGCTGGGGGGCTCTCTGAAGGGATAGGAAAGGATTTCCAAGCTATGAATATGTGTGAGTGTGTGTGTGTATATGTATATATATGAATACGTATATATATGTATATATATTTTTTTATTGTGTATTTATTTTTTGAGAGAGAGAGAGACACACAGAGTATGAGCTGGGAAGGGGCAGAGAGAGAGAGGGAGACAGAATCCAAAGCAGGTTCAAGGCTCTGAGCTGTCAGCACAGAGCCTGATGCAGGGCTTGAACCCACGAACCGTGAGACGATGACCTGAGCTGAAGTCAGACACTCAAACAGCTGAGCCACCCAGCTGCCTATATATATATATATATATATATATATATATATATATATATTTATATTAATGTTTTTTAAATGTGTCTTTATTTTTGAGAGAGAGAGAGAGAGAAAGAGAGAGCATGAACAGGGATGGGCAGAGAGAGAGGGAGACACCGAACTCAAAGTAGGCTCCAGGCTCCAAGTTGTCAGCACAGAGCCCGATGCAGGGCTTGAATTCATGAACTGTGAGATCATGACCTGAGCCGAAGTCAGGTGCTCAACCCACTGAGCCACCCAGCCTCCACATCCAAGCTATATTGTGAAGTGAAGAAAGTAAAGCGGAAAAGAACATACAAAGCATGTTACCATGTCTGTGCCAAAAGGTAGGGTAAGAATTGTGTGTGTGTTTGCTTGTTTTCACAAGACTCACCGGAAAGATGAACGAGAAACAAGGGAAGATGGTCACCTGTAGGGCGCGGGCGTGAATAGCGTGGAAAGAGGAGGGGTGACAGGGACAGCGACGCTCTTCTGAGGATTTTTTATGCAGCTTTGAATTTGGAGCCACGTAAGTGTTGTAAGTATTTAAAAAATTAAAGAGAATTAGGGGAAGAAAGTTGAACAAAAACACAAACAAGGGAAGCTAAGTGGTTAGCAAACTGATGGCATAACGCCCCAGAGAGGAGGGTTGTCAGTAACTTTTGAACCCTATGCTCTGACTACCGGGATATATTCTAAGGGAAAAAAGACTTGCAGGAGGCTTATGCATTCGGGTGAGAGCTAGTAATATTATTAATATTACTATTATTGATATTAATATAATATTATTAATAATATTATTACTATTATTATTACTATTACTATTAAGATAATAGTAATATTATTTTCATCATGCTGAAACTCCTCCGTGTGTGCTGTAAGGTACAGCATCCGAGTTAAACACCCTGACTGTGGGGCAGCCTCAGGCTCTGGAGGTCGGAGGAGGAGGGGGACCATGGAAGGGAGAAAAGCTGGCTTCTGGATCAGAACTGGAAGGATCGCTATGAAGTCACGATTTCTCAGCTCTATTCACTGTCCAAGGTGAAGCTGGAAATGAGTCAAAGCTGTGAAAGCAGGTTTTATGCAGGAGCTACTGACAGCAGGGACGAGAACTGAGTTCCGTTCTGATTTGCACAGAGTAACTGGTGTCTTAAAGGGAGAAGAAAGCAGTTGGGAGGGGGACGTGGCGGTGCTCAAGCGAAAAATTACAAAAGGTTGGTCAGTGTCAGTGTCATTTAGGCCAGCTGTGGCTGCTGTCTGGCAGCGAAGGAAGTCAGGATTCTTCCTCCCATGGGGTTTGGGAGACAGAGGTCCTGTCCTTCCTGCATGACTTCCAGAGCCCTGAGGAAGGCATTCCTGAGTTTAGGAGATCCACCTACATCTCAAAGGGTCAGAGGAAGGATTCACAATTATCAGCCCTTTTTGGCAAAGCTCTCAGATGTTGGCTGGAATGAACAGTAAATTCTCCTGAGGGCTTGAGCTTTCCAGGCAGGCACTTGGGGGAGGGGCTGGGGTCCTCCAAGGGACACAGCCGTATGCTGCTTGAAGCCATGCTGGAGCTCGGTGTCTCTCAGTGCAGAGGTTTGGATGGGGTCATGACGTTCGGGTCTTCCCACGGAAGACGACTTGAAGCAGTGCCGCTCTGGGATCCAAAGACACATTCGTCCTCAGATCTTGGTTTCTAAATACCATTCCCTCTTTGGAACTTCTTGTGCCGGAAAGCGAGAAAGTGCTCCAAGACCAATGGGCAGGACCAGCCACGTCAACGCAGAGCCCGGTGCAAAGTGAAAATGGAGGCCTCTGGTTGAAAAATTACCAGGAACGTCAAAATGGCAGTAGCAGAGCAGTGAGTCACGCAGGTGGCTTTCCTAAGAGCGAGGTCTTGGGCAGCTGCCCAGGTCACACGCCCGCGATCCTGACCTGGATCATAGAAGGTGTGTGAAAAGTTCAGGGGAGCCAGTTTGCAGGGGTTCCTGCGGGTTACTTTTGGGACAACGTGAGCACCAAAACCCAATAAAAATGACAATGGGTTATAAAACATGAACTTAGAAAAGAATTCATGAGTTTATAGTGATACTAAAATTGTATGTTGCAAGGGAGGGAAAATTTTATGAAGAATGTCAGCCAATAAATGTAGACAGAATGATAGAATTAGGAAAATTACCGTATTTTTTTTACAATCACCAATGCAGTGATGATGCTAAACCCATTGGATTAAAGACTGTGGAGGAGAAGGTTCTGTACACAATTGACATCTGCTTTTATTACCCCAGAAGCTACTTACTAATTCCAAATAGGGAGAGAGGTTTTCACAATAGACCCGGCAGAAAGCACCCTTAACCCAATGACCAACTTTGCATGGTTGACAATGAGACAGTAGGCCACGTGCCTCCAGATACGAAGCAGTGAAAAGTATACCAGGCAGTATTTTGCCCAACACGTTTACTTTGGATCTGATCGTGAGGAAGCAATCAAACAAGGCACCTGCCCTGAACTCTTGAAAAATGAAAGAAAGAAAAAGAAAACAAAACCCAACCCAACCCAACCCAGAGCTGTTCTGGATAAAAGGAGGATAAAAGATAAAGAAACATGAGGACCAAGTGAGTCAGATGACGTTTGATGACCTAGATTGAGAAGGAGCCATGGGAGATTTCCGGGGATGACTCCGGGCGTTGGGATTTTGAACTGCGGATGATGATACTATTAAATCAGTGTTCGGTTTCTTGGATGTGATGATGGTATTGGTTATGGTCATGTAGAAGAATGTCTTTGTTTTTTGAAGATCCATGCAAAGGCTTTTAGACGGAAATCCTTTAACATCTACAACTTAGTTTCAAATGAAAGGGAGGGACGGAAGGAAGGAGGGAGAGAGGAAGAGAGGGAGTGAGAGAGATTGAGAGAGACAGAGATGGGGAGAGGGAGAGAGAGGGCGAGTATGGCAAAATGTTAATAGTCGCTTGAATATGGGTGAAGAGTATGTAGCGACTGGACCATTTTTTCACTGTTCAATAGGACAGACATTTTAAAAAATCCGCTGAGGGTCCTCACGAAAGTCACATATCAAGGAGGAACACAGTTCCTAGCGCAGCAAGGGCAGTAAGGCCCTCTAGCTTGATTGGCAGTTCCCCTGAAGCAGCAGACAGGCCACCAGGCACATCAGCATAATTCACGTGTGTCCCTGATCCGTGTGCCCCGCACAGTCAGTCGCGGTGAGCAGAGCAGAGCTGATGGCAGATGGCAGTGTAACGTGGGCTCCTGTCCCCAGTGTGGATTAACAAAAGTCGAGACCGGAGTTGGTAGACCAGCTAGCCAGGGGCTATGGTTCCTTCTGCATTCAGCTGCCAGTGCAGGCTTGGACAGCTTTTTTTGGGTCTTGTTCGAAAATTGAAGAAAATATGCCTGCTCTATTAGCGCAGCAGAGACTGAATAAGATAATGTATGAGACAAAACGTTCTTATTTCCTAGGTCTATTTTGTAGATTATCTCATATTTTATAGATTTTAATTCTGGAAATACAGATTGTTTATCTCTATGGGCGGTTGCAGATGTTCTTGCTGTTTGTACTCTTGTAATAATTCGTGTCCTATAAATACAGAATTCGTGATCGTTCTATTTCACACAATTACCATCAAAAAAAAAAGGCAAAAAAAGGCAGTATATCCAACATGAGAAAATCATCTCTGCCGCATTACTGAGCACACTTGACAGGAGGGGATTTCTATTCTGAGCGGGCTTCCACTGCATGTTTCAAGCTTGTTTTTTTCTAACTACCTGTATCGTTTCAGGGCTGGTTATAATACGACATGTTCATCTCATGACATGCCTTCTGGGTGAATCAGCCTAATGGGCAGCAGGGATATTTCTGGAAGCCAACTCCACCCCAAGGTGGCTAGCAATAACCATACACCCAACTCATTGTGAGCCAAGTAGATCTACCCCGCCAAGCCCTGGCATCCCTGACTTAACTTCTCCTTAGCTGGAGTCCAAAATGTCGCGGCCATTCCAGCGGTATCGGTGCAAGGGGAGGTACGTTGGAGAGAAAAATCCAAGAGGAAAGAGAAAATGGTATTAACCAATTATAGTTAAAATATCTTTAAAAAAAGAGGAGAGCAAGAGCCAAAGACAGGGAGAAAGTTCATCAGTGTTTGTTATGTTAAATGGGAGGTAGAGACACCCGAGGGACGGGGGACGATGGCAGTGTAGAAACTACAGAGTCATTCACAATCAATATGGCTGCATGAGTGGATGAGCTCCCCCCCAAAGAAAGTGTATAGAAGAAGAAGGAGAAGAGAAGTGAACCAAGGACAGAATGTTGGGTGATGCCTGTATTCTGTTGTCAGGTGTAGGTGAGGAGACCTCTGTAAAGTCTTGGGCCAAAGTACTGATCGCAGCCAGGATAAGAGCTCTGTGAAGGATGAGCACAACCGGGACAGTTTGGGTTTTTGTCACTTCCAGTGGAAAGCTTTTTGATAATACGTACATTTAAATATTTAAAAGAAGATGTAAACCTATGCTAATAGCCTTATACAATTACAAAATCAAAACACACTAGCAAAACTACAAACTCATAAAGTAGAAATTAAGGTCAGTACAACAGATGGAATTATCTTGCTGAAACAAAATCACTGCTAGTGGTGGTAATAGTAGAAAAATCTATATGGTTAAGATTTCATTCGTTGGTTTGGTTATTTTGATTTTTTAAATGTTTATTTATTTTGAGAGAGAGCAAGAGAGAGTGAGCAAGCACAGAGGAGGGACAGAGAGAGAAAGAGGATCCCAGGCAGGCTCCGTGCTGTCACCAAAGGGATGGACATGGGTCTCAAACTCGAGAACCGTGAGATCATGACCTGAGCTGAGAACAGGAGTTGGACACTTAACTGACTGAGCCACCCAGGTGCCCCTTGGTTGTTTTGACTTTAGCAAACTGCCCATCATTTGAGTGACTATCGTGATCTATTCTATGTTGATATTTTTTTCTCTTTTTAAAATTTATTTTCTTATTATCTCTTTAACAATGTTTGTTTTACATCCCCTACCTACTATTTAGAAGGGACGCTCTAGGGGCGCCTGGCTGTCTCAGTTGTTTGCGTGTCTGACTCTTGATTTCGGCTCAGGTCATAATCCCACGTTCATGGGATTGAGCCCTGCGTTGGGCTCTGTCTGTGCTGAGCATGGAACCTGCTTGGGATTCTCTCTCTCTCTCTCTCTCTCTCTCTCTCTCTCTCTCACTCTCTTTCCCTGTTTTTGTGCTCTATCTCTCTATTAAATAAATAAATAAGTAAGTAAGTAAGTAAGTAAATAAATAACACAGTACAATATAATGTATTATATTAGATGGGACAGTCTAATAGTGCCTCTCAGTTGTGATGACAACAGTATCGTCTAACAAAGTTTATTCATTGATTGTTCGCTATGCACATTAATGATCTGTGGTAAGCTGGTGTGTGTTCTCCTTGCGGGATCCTTACTCCATGTGGCTCACGGTGTGAATATGGAGCTGAGACTAAGACCCACACTTCTGGGTTCTGTGTGCTTGTGCCATCATGTGTATTTTGAAGATTCAATTCTCCCACTGTTTTTCTCCATTCAAACTACTACAATGCCTTCATCTCGATCATCTGTTTTCAAATGGCCTGCAAATACTTAACCATATAAATAAAAGAACTAAAGATATATAGTTAACTAAAACTGGGTGGTGGAAGGAAGCAAGGAAGGCGGCAAGAGGAGGGATCTACTAATTCACCATTGCTCAAAATCAGGTGTCACTAACGTGGAAAGAATGTATATGGCGGGGCACCTGGGTGGCTCAGTTGGTTGAGCATCTGACTTCCGGCTCAGGTCATGATCTCACAGTTTCTGAGTTCCAGTCTCAGTTCAAGCCCCGCCTCGGGCTCACTGCTGTCAGTGCAGAGCCTGCTTTGAATCTTCTGTCCCCTTCTTTCTTTGCCCCTCCCCCTCTTACTGGCTCTCTCAAAAATAAATAAACATTATAGGGCGCCTGGATGGCTCAGTCGGTTAAATGTCCGACTTCGGCTCAGGTCATGATCTCACAGTCTGTGAGTTCAAGCCCTGTGTCGGGCTCTGTGCTGACAGCTCTGAGCCTGGAGCCTGCTTCGGATTCTGTGTCTCCCTCTCTCTCTCTGCCCCTTCCCTATTCATGCTTTGTCTCTCCTGCTCTCAGAAATAAATAAAACATAAAATAAATAAATAAATAAACATTAAAAAAAAAGAATGCATAGGCCAATTTTTCCATGTCAAAGGCTTAGGTAAGCTATTTAATTACTTGGTTTCCTCATCTGTAGAGTCATGTTACAATGATCAAATGAGGTCTTGTAGCTAACATGCCTAAAGCTGTGCCTAGTATACAACTGGTGTTCAGTTTAGTAGTCATTATCAAGTTTAGACCTTTGTTTATTTCTTTATTAAAGTTTAGTTTGAGAGAGAGAGCATGCACGCAATTGGGGGAGGGTCAGAGAGAGAGGAAGAGAGAATCCCAAGAAGGCTCCACTTTGTCAGCTCAGAGCCTGACTCGTGGCTCGAACTCACAACTGTGAGATCATGACCTGAGCCAAAATCAAGAGTCAGATGCTTAACCAACCTAGCCATCCAGGTGCCCCTGAAGTTTAGGTATTTAGTAGGACTAGGATAAATGTGGAACTCACAATGCTGGCTGGTGAGTTAAGACTCAGAGGTATGATGGGCTTGACCATAGAGAGGGCTGTGTCCAATCAGACCGGCTGAGCAAAGGGTAGATGTTGGCACCTGGGGCTACACAGTTTTTATGCATGCAGATCATTGCCAGTTCTGATGTTTAACCTGAAGTTAACGTCGCAATGTACTTGTGTCAAGATAGTTGCACCTGTCCCAGATTGTCCAAACCCTGGCACTCATCACATTTTTTAGTAAGTTTATTATCAATTTTAGAAAATCTTTGGTATGTGGTCCATTCCTGGGGATTAAAAATGGTTATTTCTTTGGCCTCTGAGGATTATAATGCTTTTGGTCTTCTTTGGAGCTTCTCTTTTTGGGCTTTCTTAAAGAACTAATTTCCATTCTTTTCTGTTTTTGTTCAAGAATTCAGTCCTGATCACATTGTAGCCAAGGTTCGGTTTAAGCATCTGGCTTCCATCCTGGCCGTCACTTAGATATTATTTGATCTTGAGCATGAGTTTCCTAACTTGGCAGATAAGGAATAATAATGCCAACTTCCTCCGGATTGTTAGGATTAAATTAGATGATGGCTCAAAACCCCTGAGCTCATCAGCAACAGTACTAGTAACCTTAGTACCATTGTCCACGTCCTCCCAACTCCTCCCACTCCAATTAAACAGTTCTTTGCAATATTAGCAGTTCTTTGGCATACAAAAATTAATTTTATTTTATTTATTTTATTTTATTTTGTAATCTCTACGCCCAATGTGGGGTTTAAACTCACAACCCCAAGATCAAGAGTCACACACTCTACCGACCGAGCCAGCCAGGCACCCCTTCCCCCCTTCCCAACATAATTAATTCATGTTGAGAAAATGTTAAAACCTATAGTACCAGGCTGAGTCTTACCACATTTGAGAAAATTGGAGAGGAGTTTCTAATTGTAAGCCTCCTTTTCCAAGGTGAAGAGATACTAAAATTCTCAGGCAAGGGAAAAATATCTGCCATTAACCTAAATATGTGATTAACATCAGAGTTTCCTTTTCCCCGAGGAGTACAGCTGAAATACAAATGATTCCCATAGATTACCCACAAACACATTTACTGAGAGGCAGGAGAGTCGCTAATGAGCCATACAATATAAGCAATCATTGTCTCTACCTTTCTTCTGTTTCCTCACCGTAAGTGAGGTGATTACCCTTAGTTGGGGAGGAGAGGGGAATAGGGAATATATATAGGACATTTCTGTTGTCATAGCAGTTACAGGATATAGTAGCCATCTTCTAAGATGGCCCCCAGCGATCCCTGCTTCTAGTGGTCACGCCACTTCGTGGTACCTCCCGTACAGACCAAAGTTGGTCTGTGTGATCAATAGGATGCCCACAGAAGTGAAGGTCAGCCACTTCCAAGATAAGGTTAGAAAAGGCTCTGCAGCTTCTCTCTTAGACTCTCTCTCTATTTTGTGGAGTGCCTTATCATGAGCAGCCCTATGGAGATGCCCACATGGTGAGAAACTGAAACCTGCTGCAAACCAGCATTGTGAATGAACTTGGAAGTGGGCCCTCCATACCCAACCAAGTCTCAGATGACAGCAGCCACAGCTGACACCTGGACTGCAGGCTGGTAAGGACCCTGAGCCTGAACCACCCAGCCAAGCTCCTCCCAGCTTCCCACCCTATAAAAATGGAAATAATAAATGGTCCTTGTTTTAAGATGCTAAGTTTAATAATATTTTTAAAGTTTATTTCTTTGTTTTGAGAGAGAGAGGCAGCGCAAGTAGGGGAGGGGCAGAGAGAGAGGGAGAGAGAATCCCAAGCACGGCTTCGCACTGTCAGAGCCCAGTGCAGGGCTGAGCCCGCAAACCACGACATCATGACCTGAGCCAAAACCAAGAGTCGTACCCGTAACCGACCGAGCTCCCCTTTCAGATGCTAAGTTTAAAGTAATTGTAGCACAGCAGTAGGTAACTAATGCAGGTTGCTACTGGCTTTTAATAGGCAGAGTCAAGGATGGCAGATGTCCGGCAGTCTATGAAACAGTCCGCTCAGTGAAGACTTGTCCTACCTTGCTGTAGACCGAATGAATGTTTGTGTCGCTGACAAAATTCCTGTGTTGAAACCTAATCCCCAAGGTGACGGTATTTGGAGGCGAGGACTTTGTGAAGTGATGAGGTCACTTGAGTGCGAAAGCCCTCATGAATGGATTAGAGAACTCCCTTGTCCCTTTCGCCATAGGAGGGCACAGCGAGAAGACAGCTGTCTGTGAACCAGGAAGTGGGCCTTCACCAGACCCCGAGTCTCCCCCTGCCTTGATCTTGGACTTCCTAGCCTCAGAACTGTGAGAAAGAGACGTTTATTGTTTAGGTCACACGGTCTGTGGTATTTTTATTATAGCCACTTGAATGGATTAAGACACACCCCCAATGTGGAAATCAGGCCTGTCCTAACACTGGCATGATCCCTCCCAGTTCGGAATGTGTATGATTGTATTTGGGGGACGGAAAGCAAAAGATCAAAAAGAAAAGGTAACCATAAATTGTCATGTGACTCTCTCCAACTTTAAATGTAGGGATCCAGCAGCCCCAAGATTGTTCTTTGAATCTGTCTTGCAGAAATTCTTGCAGATGTGGATAAAATTATCTACAAAAATAAGCCTTGCCCTTTTGTTCACAACAACCAAATACTGCAAATAGCCTAAGTTATTAGAAGAATAGTCAAATAATTACAGTGTATCAGGGATATTCTGTCATGACATAAAATGAACGCTAAAGAATATTGTTAAATAAAATCTATTGGTTCTACTCCTACTTTTTTGTACAACATTAAAAAGTATGGACTTCTTTCTATTTGTATTTTTTTTCACATTAAACTTGGAAAATTCTTTAAAAAAATCTAATCACAGAATAATACAAATGGGATACCATTAAGGTTTTTAAAAACAATACACGTGTGTTCACATGTGTTTAAACGCACAGAAATAGAGAAGATATGGAATGAGTCACCTCAAATTTAACTTTTCATCCTCTGCGCCTCTGTATTCTTTGAAGTTTTTACAATGAGCATTACTTTTGTGGTTAGAGAATATTCTAGATTATTGTATTCAGCGATAGAGGTAATGTCCTGCTTACTTTTGGTGCCATCGAGGTCGCTCCAATCTCATTTTACACTCCGAGATGTGTAGAAGAGGCTTACATTTCTGGTTTGGATAAGACGGGATTCGGGAATGAAGTTGTGGCTGGTGGGGGGGCAGAGTACCAGAATTGGAGAAATCAGCATGGAGCATGTTTCCTGTCTGGGCCTCAGTCCCCTCCGCTCTGTGGGCTCTGCCCTCCCTCAGAGGACCCACCATTAGCTGGCCCGGGAACATGAGAAGCTGCTCTAAATCCGGAGATGGAATTGGGGACACTTGAACCTAGAAGGTTCTGTGGACCCTCAGATTCCCCTTGGCTCCTTTAAGAAGGAAGTTGTGCTTCCAACTCAAAAGTGAAGTCAGATTTCCAGTAAGAACCAGGAAGACTGGAATGCATCTGTTCCTTTACTCGAAGCACACCTCCCTTTGTTCGTTGACCGGCTACATTTGTTTGTTTGTTAAGTATGCTCACACCAATGCGGGGCTTGAACTCACAACCCTGAGATCAAGACCTGACATCAGTGAGATCAAGAGTCCCATGCTCCACCGACTGAACCCCCCAGGCACTCCTGCTGGCCGCATTTTTATCTTGGCAGGTCTCTGCCAGATAAAACATACGGTAATAGAGGGGGCCTCGTTCATTATTAACCAAGAAAAGTTATGTCTTGGTTAATGTCTCCCAAGTCCAAAAATGTACAGTGAAGATGAAAACACGAGTAAGTGAACATGTCTAAGGGAAGCCGAAAGTTTCGACTCAGGTGTGAAGATAAGATAACAAATATAAACAGTACAGACATCTCGGCAAGTGAGAAGTAAGAGCGAAGATGAGAGGTGTGGAAACAAAGGAAAAAAGGTTGAAGGAAGAACATTTTTAAAGGTTTGGTTGATCACTTCTTGACCATCGTCTTCAGAGAATATAAGATTGTGTATTTTGGGTCGTATGAGAACTCAAACTCCCAAGATGCCCTTTTGCCTGGGGTTTGTTACAAACAACGTTCGTTCAAGAGAATAAGACATTGTTTCCCCCCACAGTCCCCAAACACCTCACTCAGGACAGGAAATGTACATTCAGTGAATGAGTATGTTAAAAACACAATCCATAAGAGAATGAGTAAACCTTACTTTTTTTCTTTTGTACAAAATTAAATTGTTGGAAGGAAGCCAAGGAAGTGACACATTTCACCTCCTGTTTCTGGCTGAACAACCCTTAAACCGTTGGTAGTTGCTCATCAGATCGTGTGGGGTCTTAGGTACTGTGGGTTACTTAATTTATTTCCCAGCCGACAAATTTTAATTTTTTCATTATTTCCATAAGGAAATGAGATAGAGTGCCTCTACACGGATTGTAAATCTGTGCTTTTTTTTTAATTTTTAAATTTTATTTATTTATTTTGAGAGAACGCGTGTGTATGCATGAGTGGAGGAGAGGGAGAGAAAGAGGGAGAGTAGGACACAGGGAGAGAGAGAGAGAGAGAGAGAGAGAGAGAGAGAGAGAAAATATCCCAAGCACGGACAGAGCCTGACGCAGGGCTTGATCTCATGACCCTGAGATCATGACCTGAGTCAAAATCAAGGGTCAGACACTTAACCTCCTAAGCCACCCAGGTGCCCCAGTTGTAAATCTCTTCTACTTTATTAGAAGTGTGGAAAAATATCCTTCATTTCATCTACTTTGGTTCCTAGTGTGCACAGGGTTGTGTTGGTTTTTCAAATCTTTAAGTAACTTCTCTCCAATTTATTCAAGGCCGAGAATAAATATGATTTCTTTCATGTTTTTCTGAATGTAGTTGATTTCGCTGCCTCTCTGAGTCTTAGTTTCCTCATCTGTAAAATATAAACATTTACTGTAAAGGGTCACATGTATACTTCACACTGTATACGCATGCATATAGATGAAAGTACTTTGTGAATAGTAAAGTAAGAGAAAAATGCTGATTACTTTGTTTCCAATCGAATTTATGGGAGTTGAATTTTTTTTCCCTAAATCTAGGATAGGAGAAGTTTGTACATATAAGAAAGTACATCAAACCCAAGTCAGGAGAGTGGAAAATGAAGACAGCCAGTCGAATACGTGGTTCTTCGGCTCAGGCCAGAGGTCTGGGCTGGAGAGGACAGACTGGGGAGTGACCAGCCCGTCTGGGGTGGGCGAAGTCAAAGGCGAGGACTAGGTCCCATAACAAAGTGTATAGAACTACAAGGTGAGAATAAAGGCACCTGGGCGGCTCAGTTGTTTAAGTGTCTGCCTCTCGATTTCGGCTCAGGGCATGATCTCACTGTTCATGGTTTGAGCCCCGCGTCAGGCTCTGTGCTGATGGTAATGAGCCCACTCTGGATTCTTGCTCTCCCTCTCTATCTGCCCCTCCACCCCAAATAAATAAATAAACATTTAAGAATAAAATAAAAGAGGTAAAGATGACCAGTGACTGAACCCAAACTAATACTGGCTGTTTAAGGCAGAGGTCTTTAACTGGGATAAAGTATTCCTTGTGAAGACATTATAAGGGGTTTGTGTACATAGTTGCTGTTGTTGTTTTAACATTAATTTATTTATTTTGAGAGAAAAAGCATGAGCAGAAGAGGGGCAGTGAAAGAGAAAGACAGAGAATAGCAAGCAGGCTCCCCAATGTCAGCACAGAGCCCAACCTGGGGCTTGACCTCACAAGCTATGGGATCATGACCTGAGCCGAAATCCAGAGTCAGATGCTCAACTGACTGAGCCACCAAGGAGCCCCTGTGTGTATAGGTGTTTTAAGAGAGTCCATTTCTAGTTTCTTTTTTTTGAGTTTATTTCTTTTTTTCTTTTTAAGTTTATTTATTTCTTTTCCTTTTTTTTTTAAAGTTTATTTATTTATTTTTGAGACAGAGCACAAGTGGGGGAGCGACAGAGAGCAGAGTGAGAGAAAAATCCCAAGCAGACTCCACGAAGTCAGCACAGAACCCAATGCGGGGCTTGAACTTATGAATCCTGAGATCATCTCCTGAGCTAAAACAAAGAGTTGGACGCTTAACCAACTGAGCCACCCAGGCACCCCTAGATCCCCAGCTTCAATTTCTTTTATATGTATTGTATGTGTATACATATATATACATATGTATATGTATATATAAATGTTTATTTTTGAGAGAGAAAGAGAGAGAGAGAGAGAGAGAGAGAAAGAGAATGAGTGGGGGAGGGGCAAAGAGAGAGGGACACATAGAATCCAAGACAAGCTCCAGGCTCTGAGCTGCCAGCACAGAGTTGATGCAGGGCTTGAACTCACAAATGGTGAGATCATGACCTGAGCCGAAGTTGGACGCTCAACCTACTGAGCCACCCAGGTGCCCCCTTTTCTTTCTTATTTTTATTTTTGAGAGACAGAGACTGCATGAGCAGGAGAGGGGCAGAGAGAGAGACACACACAGAATCCAGAGAAGGCTCCAGGCTCTGAGCTGTCAGCACAGAGCCCAATGTGGGGCTTGAACTCATGAACTGTGAGATCATGACCTGAGCAGAATTGGACGCTTAACCGACTGAACCACCCAGGTGCCGTTTTCAGCTTCAGTTTCTAACCTTTCCTCACTTGCTCTATTTCAGAGCTGACCTGGGATGGAATAGAGGATGGGGGACCAGTGTCTCCTCTCTAATCTCTCACACTTGCCTTTCTTCCACTTTCCCAAAGGAAGACACACCCGTAATCACACCTTGTTGCATTATGCTGGAGGGGAAAATCCTCTAGGGCGGCAAACAGAGAGGCAGCCGGAAATAGTGGTGCTGGTTCGGAGAAAGCACGTGGCTCCGGTGGCCAAGTAGCAGACCTGCTCGCTGGCGGTCTCCAGCTCTGTACGCAACAGGATTGAAGTCGGACCTTACTGACCTGTCCCCAGGGAAGCCATCACGAGTGGTTCGTGACTATAGATTGCTCTGATTTGGAGCATAACTCAACAAGAGCTCAAAGACTTGACAGCCATTGCTGCAAAAAAAAAAAAAAAACTTCTTCCTTTTCCTTCCATTTATTTGTAAGATATCTCAAGGCTTAACATTTATAAAAATGAATATAGGAATAGAACTGATGGGGAACCTTGTCTCAGTCTAGAGACCAGTAATATTTACCAACAGATGACTAAACTGGGAAATATAGACAGATGTCTACATCTACCTTTATATCTGTATCTGCATCATCTATATCTATATCTACATCTATATCTATCTCCAGTGCCACAACTTAAGAGACGCATTTCTTAGTCAATTCAGGCTGTTAGAACAAAATATCACACTGGGTGGTTTGTAAACAATAGGAATTTATTTCTCACTGTTCTGGGCATTGGGAAGTCTGAGATCAAGATGGCTGGCAGATTCTGGTCTGGGAAGAGCTTGCTTCCTAGTTCATCGATGGTATCGTTTCCCTGGGTCTTCACCGGTGGAAGGGGCCAGGGAACTCTGTGGCTTCTCTTTGTAAGGCCACTAATCCCCTCATGACCTAATCACCCAAGGGCCCCACCTCCTAATAGTGTCACAGGGGGGGATTAAGATTTCAACATATGAATTTGGAGGAGACGCAAACGTTCAGACCACAGCAGTTTCCAATAAATATTTAAGGCAAAAACTAAAGTGACAGAAGGCATATCCATGGTTGCCTGGAGTCTGGAACAAGAGTTGAGGACTGTCCGCAAAGATCCAAGAGGAAACTTGTGGAGTTAAGGAAATGTTTTATATCTTGATTTTGATTGTGATGATGGTTACATAAGTGAACACAGTGGTCCAAATTTATCAGCATGTACACCAAAAGTGGGTGAATTTTTCTGGGTGTAAATTATATCTCATTAAAACTGGGATAAAGTTTCCTTTTCTGTTTAATCTTTAATCATTATTGATCAACTTTATAGTATTTATGTTGTTTTGATGAATTTTGTACCAGTGATCATTGTAATAACAACTCAACACAGGAGAAATTTTTGAACATTTAGAGGCTTAAGGGTATGGGAAACACAGCAAATTGTAATTTATACTTTTTTCCCAGAGAAGAGAGGGATCAATAAAAGGCCATAGAGTATAAAATATATTAAGATTCAATTCTGTGGGAGAGGAAATAGGATATCAAAGGGAAAAAGAAATCATATAAAATGCCAAAGGTTAAAAAAAAGGTTGCTCAAATATTTTAAAAAATAGATGATAGTGGGTTATAACCAAACACCATGCTTTATAGATTCCATGAGATTTATTTAAAAGAATGATAGAAGAGTTTTATTTTAAAAGAATGCGATTTACAATATACTAGAAAATTCATTCTTTGCAACCATTTAGACTTAGGAGAACAAGTCGCTTCAAAATGTACAGATACGTAATTTTAGGGTACCTAGTCTTTTCAGGTACTACTAGGAATAAACAAGGAAAGAAAAAGAAAAGAAGATCATTGATTTAGGGATGAGCAGCGCAAAGAAGACTAGAAGGAAAGTCACAAAGAAGGGAAACCCGTAGAGTCTGTGCACAGAATTCAAAGGAGGAGACTTTCGAGGAGGGGAAATTGTTCGCTCCCTCAGAGAGTCTCAAGCAAGGCAGGTGCCAGGGCATCACCGAGGGAGGCTTTGACTCGTGAGTATGTGTCAGTGGGAGATGTTTTCATCTTTCTTTTGCCCACTGGGGATTTTGAGTTTCGAGATCAGGGATTCCATTGGTCCCCCAGGGGCTCCTCAGTTGCAAAATCGAGCTACTGGGATGCCTCAGTCAGCAAGAATGTCCTAAAGGGTAGGGGAATGAACCCAGGCTTGTGGACTCTGAGGGCAGTGGGCCCCACGGCTTTCTCCCTTAGGGCTCCCAGGCAGGTGCGGGTACAAGTGTCTACCTAACAAGAAACCAGATTTTCCAGTCTAGACAGCATCTGCTGTGCCTGGCCACAAACAGAAGGAAGCGACGTGGACTGGGCGGACAAGAAGCATGTCACTCAGGACTCTTATGAACCAAATACACCATCCCCAGCGTTTTGGGCTGTCTAAAACTCTCTTGACTCTTGCATGACCCAAGACCTGGGAATCTTAATCATGGTCGCGATTGGATTTCCTCCCTGCCCAGTGGGATTGGGAGCATAGAAACATTAATTTTAGAGGCAAAAACATAAATATCACACTTCTCGAGGCCCACCTGCTGTTGCATATTAAAAGCCACTCCATAAGGACCGAATAGCGTTGGGTTGGATTTGGCAGCTTAGGAGGTCAGAGGTGCAGCTTCAGCAGAGCGGAGGGTGGGAAAGATCTACATTTATAAAATGAGGAACGAGTGGGAGGTGAGGACGTGGAGAAGACACATGTAGACAGCTATTCCAAGAAAGTCGGCTCTGAATAGAAGGTGAGGGAAGGGGTAGAAGCTTGAAAAGGATTCAAAGGAGAGGATTCTGCCATGAGGCCATGGACCGCATCGTTCTAATGCTCACTCTTGCCAGCTATTGCTCTCGTCCAGCTTTCTCTGAGCAACTTTCTGTGGTTTCACTGGCATTTATAAAAGTGATCGTAAGGTAAAGCGAGCTGCTATAAGAGGAACTCCCAAATCTCAGTTGCTTAACATGATAATTAAGTTTTATTTTTTCACGAAGGTAAAACCGAGGTGGGTATTCCTACTGGGTGGTCATGTTCTCTGGCAGAGATGCAGGGGCCCAAGCTCATTCCGTCCTCGTGCATACTTGGCTTCCAGAGCTGCCCTGGAGAGGGACAATGACATAGGGGATTGCCTGTGGGAGGCTAATGTGGGCCAGAACTGGGAATGGTGGACATCACCTCTACCCACTTTGAGCAGAACTGCTGTGTGACCACATTTAACTGCAAAGGGGCTGGAAAATGCAATGTGGCCGTGCACGGCATTAGGAGATCTGATGAATGTGCTCTAGTCTCTGCCATGTTATTCTGCCCATTCATTACTATGACCTCCTTAGCCTGTACCTTAGCCTCTCAGGAGCTCGCCTTCAATTTAGACTGGTATCTTGTCTAAGACACTGCTCACATCCAGTCCCAACCTATGCCCAGCCTGATATGTTCAAGTCTCAGAGTTTCTTGTAGAGAGTCTACAAGACTCTGCAAGGGAGTCATCTCTGCTTGTAAATCCAGTCACACAATCCTTAAATTCTTGGCTTGGGAAGTATCAGAGGGAAAAGCTTAGGGAGTTGGGGTGTGATGGGCAGCAGAACCAAACAGTCTCCCATGAACCATGGGCATTTCACTTTTCCTTTGGGGTTCTGTGCTGTGAGGCCATTGTTAGCACCATGGCCACACGGACTGTCTGCATGAACATCCTACCCCCGGTATAAATGAAACCCATCTTCCCACAGCTGAGACAAGATGACACTTTCAAAACGACTTTGCTAGGAGCTCCTGGCTCCGTCGGTTGAGCGTCTGACTCTTGATTTCAGCTCAGGTCATGATCCCAGGGCCGTGGGCTCAAGCTCCATGCTGAGTGTGGAGCCTGCTTGGGATTTTCTCTTTCTCTCCTCTGCCCCTCTCCCCCACGCACAGTCTCTTTTTAAAAAACAGAACAACAAACAAAAAGACTTTCCTAATTTTGAAGGGAGGGCAAATGGAAATAAAAGTACTGTGGTAAACCAGAGGTCGTTGGTCACACATAGAGGCAGGATTACTCACTACTCTCCCTCTTTTGTAAGTGCTGCCCCTCTTGACCAGCATGACTTCTCAGTGTGGATTATGGGTTTGGCCTGACGCCAGATCCTCCTCTGTTCTTTGACGTTTGACTCTAGTACATATTGTATCAGGTTGACTTGCTGATGAATCACCTTGTTAGTTTTGATGCCTGGCATTAATTTAAAATGAAAATATAAAACCTTTAATAGTTTAAATTCTTCTATCTTCCATTTCAATATGCTTTTTTTGTTTGTTTGTTAAGAATTTACCTGAGGAGCCTAATAGCAATAGATAATTGTTTGGAGAACACAGAACCTGCATCAAGAGAGTTTAAGGGCTTTTCATGATGATTCATTTGGGCCACGATAGAATTTGGAAAATCACCTCCACATGACTATGTGGTATACCTTTTTTATGCAGAAATATTCCCATAGGTGCAGTATTTCCCATTGATGGGAAAGGTTAAATAATGACAAATTCTTGCCATTTGATTCTTTTTTTTTTTTTTAAGAATTCATGCAGACTTCTACCTTTATATTTTGAGCACTTATTTTCTATTTTCTATACAGTATTAAGTATAGTTTGTATTGGTTACATTTAGTCCAATTGAAATATAGGACATACTCTAAATTTCATAGTAATGCTTTGGATAAAATATGAATTTTTTCTTTTTAATTTTTTTATTGAGCCATAATACTCATAAAATATAAAATCCCCTCTTTTAAAGTAAACAACTTAAGATATTTTTTAGTATAGTCACAATTACTGTCTAATTCTAGAATATTTTCATCACTTCAAAGAGAAACTGCATTTGGGATGCCTGGGTGGCTCAGCCAGTTAAGCATCTGACTTCGGGCCAGGGCATGATCTCACAGTTCACGAATTTGAGCCCCGCATCTGGCTCTGTGCTGATGGCTCGGGGCCTGGAGCCTGCTTCGGATTCTCTGTCTTCCTCTCTCTCTACCCCTCTCCCGCTCATGCTCTGTCTCTCAAAAATAAATAAATGGTAAAAAAAAGAGAAAGAGAGAGAGAAACCACATTCTATTAGCAGTCACTCTTCATTCCCCTGCCCCTAGCCTGTGGCAACCACTTACTTTATGGATTTGCCTATTCTGTATATATTGCATGTATAGAATGGAATCCTATCTATAATAGGTGGCCTTTTGCATTTGGCTTCTTTCAATTAGTATAATATTTTAGGTTTATGTATGTTGTATTATGTATCATTACGTCATTCCTCTCTGTGGCTGGAAAATATTCCATTATATGGATATACCACATTTGATTATTGGTTCATCAGTTGATGGACATTTGGGCTGTTTTGACTTCTAACCTATTATGAATTGTGCCGCTATGAACATTCATGTACAAATTTTTGTGTGGACATTCTCAACTCTCTTGAGTATATATCTAAGAGTGAAACTACTGGGTCATATGATAAATCTGTGTTTAACATTTTGAGGAACTGTCAGAATTTTTTACAAAGTGGCTGCACTATTTCTCATTTCCACCAGCAGTGCACAAAGGTTCCAATTTCTCCACATCTTTGCCAATATTTGTTATTTGATTGTGGTTTTAATGTGTATTTCCCTGGTGGCTAATGATTTTGAACAACTTTTCATGTGCTTTTTGATCACTTTACCCATAGGACAAATGTCTCTCCAAGTCTTTTGCCCATTTTTTAATTGTCTTTAAATTTTTTCTTATTGTAGTTGTAAGAGTTCTTCATATATATTTTTATAATATTAAGTCTTCTATTTTCTTGTTGGTCTTATGTCTAGTTGAGCAATAATTATTAAAAACAGAGTATTGAGGGACACCTAGGTGGCTCAGTTGGCTAAGTGTCTGACTCTTTGTTTTGGCTCAGGTCATGATCTCATGGTTTGTGAGTTTGAG
The DNA here is from genome assembly GCA_004024585.1 of Paradoxurus hermaphroditus. Lineage (NCBI taxonomy): Eukaryota > Metazoa > Chordata > Mammalia > Carnivora > Viverridae > Paradoxurus > Paradoxurus hermaphroditus. The sequence goes on from PITB01021128.1 coordinate 27,129, forward strand.
CCCTATGTCAGGCTCTGTCCCAGTAGCATGGAGCCCACTAGGGATTCTCTCTCTGCCTTTCCTCTGCTCACACACATTCTCTCTCTCTCTCTCTTAAGATAAATAACCTTAAAAAAAGTATATTGAAGTCTCCAACTATCATTGTTGAAGTCTCTTTTTCTCTTCTGATTTCTGACAGCTTTTGCTTCATGTATTTTAGGGCTCCATTGTTAGGTGCCTATATATTCATAATTATTATCTCTTTTTGATGGATTGGCACTTTTATCATTATAAAATGTCCTTCTTTACTGCAAGTAGCAATGTTTGTTTGTTTTTTTTTTTTTGAGAGAGAGAGAGCGAGAGAGAGCATGCATGTGAGTGGGGGAGGGGCAGAGTGAAAGGGAGAGAGAGACTCTTAGCAGGCTCCGTACCCAGTGTGTAGCTGATGCAGGGCTTGATCTCACAACTGTGAGATCATTACTTGAGCAAAAATCAAGAGTCCAACGCTAAACGAACTGAGAGACCCAGGTACCCCACAAAAAACAATTTCTGACTTAAAAATCTATTTTGTGGGATATCAGTATAGCCACTAAAGCTTTCTTTTGTTTACTATTTACATAATACATTTTTCCATTCTTTTAAAAACATTTTTTAAATATTTATTAAAAATTGAGCCACACAGGCACCCCTGTTTTTCTATTCTTTTACTTAAAACCTATTTGTATCTTTGTATCTAAAAGGTGTTTCTTGGGTTGCCTGGGTGACTCAGTTGGTTAAGTGTCCAACTCTTGATTTCAGCTCTGGTCATGATCTCACAGTTGTGGGATTGAGCTCTATGTTGGGTTCCATGCTGAGTGCAGAGCCTGTTTAGGATTCTCTTTCTCCCCCTTGGTCTGCCCCTCCCCCTGCTTGTGTTCTCTTTCTCTCTCTCACAATAAATAAACATTAAAAAATAAATAAATAAAAATAACAGGTGTATCTCTTGTAGACAGGATGCAGTTGGATCATGTGTTTTTGTCCATTTTCCCAGTCTTTCCACCTTTTAATTGGAGTGTTTAATCCATTTACATTTAATGTAATTATTGGTAAGGTAAGATTTACATCTGCCATTTTACTATTTGCTTTCTGTAGGTCTTTTACCTTTTGTGTTCCTCTATTCCTCTATTATCACCTTCTTCTGTTAAAAAAAAATTATTTATTTTGAGAGAGAGAGAGGGCATAAGGAGGGGAGTGGCAGAGAAAGAGAGAGAGAGAATCCTAAACAGGCTCCACATTCAGTGTGGAGTCCGATGTGGGACTCGATCTCACAATTGTGAGATCATGACCTGAGTTGAAATCAAGTTTTAGATGCTTAACCGACTGAACCACTCAGGCGCCTCTATTACTGCCTTCTTTTTCAGATATTTTCTAGTATAGAATTTAAATTCCCTTGTCATTTCTTTTACTATATTTTTTGAGTTATTTTCTTAATGCTTAACTGGTGAATTTAAATTAAAATTTTAATTTATAACAAACTAGTTCAAATAAATAGCAAATTAATTTCAATATTATATAAAACCTTTACCCTTATGTATCTCTTCTGTTCCTTCCCCCCTCCTTTGTACTATTATTTTCTTTTTTTTGTACTATTATTTTCATACAAATTATATCCTTATATTTTGCATTCCCATCAACACAGATTTAATATTATTAGTTTATGTAGTTTCCTTTTAGATCACATAGGAAGAAAAAAACGTACAAACAAAATACACATTTATGCTGTCTGTCCATTTAGTGATTTTTATTGGTGTTCTTTATTCATGTGGATTTAAGTTATCATCTTGTGTCCTTCCGTTTCAGCCTTCCTTTAGTATTTCTTGTATTTAAGGTCTGCTAGTAACAAATTCTCTCTGTTTTTATGTAGTAATATATTAATTTCTCCTTCATTTTTGAAAAATAATTTTCTGGATATAGAACTCTTGGTTGATAGTTTTCTCTTTCAACAACTTCGAGTGTATCATCCCCTTACCTTCTGGCCTCCATAGTTCTGATGAAACTCAGCTGTTAATATTATTGAGGATCACTTGTATGTGATAAGTTACTTTTCTCTTGCTGCTTTCAAGATTCTCTCTTTGTATTTTCAACAGTTTAATTATGTTGTGTCTAGATGTGTATCTCTTTGAATTTATCCTACTTGGATTTCTTAGGTAATAATTTCTTGGATATGTAAACTAATGTTTTTCTTCACATTTGGTAAGTTTGGGGTCATTGCTTCTTAAAATATTCTTCTCCTTTTTGTTATTTTCCTGTAACTGTCATTATAGTATGTTGGTATTCTTGATGGTGTCTTACAGGTCTCTGAAGTTGGGGAATAGATACAAATTTCTTTATTCTTTTTTCTTTTTCTCAGACTTGATATTCTCAATTGATCTATCTTCAAGTTTATTGATTCTTTCTTCCATCTGATCAAAACTTCTATTGAGCTTCTCCATAGTCAATTGTTTTATGTC
>PITB01021129.1:0-29557 GCA_004024585.1 Paradoxurus hermaphroditus
GAAGCCCTGCTGGGGGAATGGGCTCGCTCTAAAATCGAAGCAAGTGAAAGGCGGTAAAGGGAGCGGGGAGACAGTTCTAGGCAAGTCAGGAAGCCCTGAGGCCGGATACAAGCTGCTTGGAGGTGGGGGGGGGGGGGTTGAGCCAGGAGGGGCCGGGCCGGGCAGGGCAGGGCCGGAGGGGCCAGGAGGGGGAGGGCCGGGCAGGGCGGGAGGGCTCGGTGTCTCTCCAGAGGACGGGAGGCAGAGGTGGGTTTTAAGGAGGGTGGTGCCAGGGTCAAGCTGCCATTAAGAGGGTGCCTCCGACTGCCCGTGTTGCAGGGGGGGCGTGTGCAACAGGAGGATCCGAGGAAAGGAGACCCATGGGGCAGGGAGGTGGCCCTGGGGGTCAGGGCGGGGGATGGGCGGAGTGAGCTGCCCCCTCAGGCCCCCAGCCCTCTGTTTCTGTCCCCCCCGCCCTGCTCTGGAAGGGGTGTCTCCCTGCCTCCTCCTCCTCCAAGGCCTGGCCGCCCAAGGGAAGTGGGGGTGCATGGAGGGGTGGGGCGGGGCGCTGGGCCTCTGCCCTGCATCTCCCATGGAAGTCCCCAGACCCGTGTGCGCTGGGGCGGGGAGGGTGGCAGGGCCCTGGGTCCTGCCCGTGTGAGAACCCCCAGAGGGTTGATGGAATCGGCCCCAGGCGCAGGGACTCCACGGAGGCGTCTGCGTGGGGCAGGTAGGTTCGGGGCTGCGGGAGGCTGGAGGGGGGAGGGGGGCTACCTCGGCGGGCGACCGGGCGGAGGTGCTGCACTGGGTTCCCCGCCCCTGCAGGGGCGTCCACACGGTCAGCACCGGGTCGGCCTCCACTCCAGGCGCGACCCCCGAGTCTCCGATTGTGTCCTCACCCGAGGTCGTGTCCACACTGGCCACGCGAGGGCGCCCGAGCTCCACCCACCGTCCCGGCCTCGGGGACCCCCTCCCCCGGCCGCATCCGCTCGGAAACCGGACTCTAGGGCGCTCTGACCTGCTGGGGCGGGCAACTCCTGGGTCCCGGGGGCAGTCCACCCGCGCGGGGCCGGCCAGGGGGCTGCGGGCCTGGCTCCACCGGGCCATGGATGAGGGCCTCTGGGGAGGAGCGCGGTGAACCCGACTGAGCAGGGGGCGCGCTGCTCCTCTGCGCAGGCCCGGGGGGCTTCCTGGGGGAGGCAGCATCTCTGGTAGCCGCCTGCTTGGCACTGGGGGCTGGGCGACCGTGGGCCCAGGAGTCCGTGGGGGGGGGGCGTCCCACTCGTTCCAGGGGCTGATGCTGGGGGACCGTGCATAACGGATGCTGTGCAAACAGAGGTATTAACGGGGGTGGGGGAGAGTCATCCCTTATTAATATTTATCAAGCCCTCGGTCCCTTCATTCAAGAGCCTCATAAATATTAATCCCCAATTAAACATTTATATGAAGGCGGCTGCTTTTCCTCCCCGTCAAGGAAGCTGCTTGAAGCTGGGGCTGGTGGTGGGTGGGGGAAGCGGGGTCTCCTGGGAGGGCCTCGGGGCTGGAAGAAGTGACCTGGGCTTGCGGCCGAGAGGCCTCCCGGTGACAGCCTGGCTCGGCCACACAGAGCGGGCCCTGCGAGGGCTCGGGACACTCACACAATCCCGTGGTCAGGACGCTTGCTTCCGGCTGCAAAATCCATGTTTTGAGCTGTTCGTTGCTCCCTGATGTCTGTCAGTCATGTGGACACCAGTAGGGTTCACTTGGCACAAGAGGCGGGTGAGGGGCTGGCAGAAGAGCAGGCTGAGGACGGGCATTTGGGGGGCTCTCCCCTCAGGCCCGGCTTGGCGACGACCTCCCCCCGCCATGGCAGACTCCGGGGGACAGTGACGGGGTCTCCAGGCAGCCCTCCGGTCGTCCTCCACTCGGGGGTATCGTTTTTGCTCTTGTTCCTACGGCCCCACCGGCGGTCCTCAGGGCCCGGGCTCCAGCAGCCTGTCCAGGCAACACCCCGTTGTCTGTGTGTCCCCTCCGGGCCCCAGGGTGGACCCCGTTCCAGGCAGGGGAGGGGCTTGGTGGCCGTTCCCTCCAGCCGCGGGGCTCCACGGGCGGGCCCCAGGCTCCCGACGTCCTGGGGTCCTGCGACGCCCTGCCTCAGAGCCCGGGTGGTGAGGACCCTCCCGGTTCTGCCCTTCCGGACGGCTGAGGATTTCTGGGCTCTGGTGCCCTCGCTCCGAGGTGGCCCGCCACATGACCCCCGGCCACGCACGGCAACCCCCTGCCCGAACCCTCCGGGACCCTCGACGTGTCCGACCGCTTGTCGAGCCCCGGGTGGCGGGCAGCAGCGCGGCCGGGGTTTTCACGGGTGTCCCCCGCGGGCTGTCGGAAGGGATGCTTCCCCGCGCTCGGCCGGCCCCCGGCCTCCTCACACTTGCTTTTTTCTGTTTCTGCCTCCAAGTCCATCTGGAGCTGGCTTTTTATAGGGTGTAATGAGGGAATCGAGACGCGGCTCCCCGTGTGATGAGTCTCCCGGCCCCCCCACCCCGTCCCCTTTACCTTGTGAGGCCGCGAGTCCCCAGGCCTGTTCGGGCCACTTTGTGATCAGTGTCGGTCATGGCGTTCCGGTCCGGCCTCCCGCTCGGACCGCGAGCCTTTCCTCTCTGCTCTTTCTGCCGCCGGCGCCCGGCCCCGGGCCCGGATCTTCCTCGGTGACCTCAGAGGGCGCTTTCCGAGCTTCTTTAGAAAGCTTGTGGAACCGTGACCTTGGCGATGGTAATCTAGAAACCGACCTGGGGACGGCTGTCCGCGGTGAGGCGCGTCTGGCGCTGGCGCTGGGGTTCCGGGCCGCTCGGTGGCCGCGGCAGCTGCCGGGAGCGGCGTCTGGCTTTCTGGGTGACTTTTGCCGGCGGAGTCGTGTTCCTGACTCCTGTAGGTTTACCCGTCGCCCCGACGGGTTCCAGCGGTTCGATTCGGTTCCGTCCGCCGCGAGGACCCGCGAGGACCGCCTCGTCAGCCGCAGGAAGTGGCGGCTCTGTCTCCCCCTTCCCAGCCCTTACCCCGTCACCGTGTCGTGCTTCGGCACGCTGCCGGGACCTTCAGGGTCCCGTTAAGCAGCGTGATGAGGGGGATCCTGACTGACAGCCGATCCTGAAGAGATCGAGTGTGCATTTCTCTCTGATGCCTGATATTTCGAGAGAGTTTTTGGAAAAAAAATATTTTATTTTAGAGAGAGAGAGAGAGAGAGAGAGAGAGAGAGGGAGAAAGAGAATCCCAAGCAGGCGCCTCGCTCAGCGGCGGAGCCTGACGGGCTCAGCCCCATGACCCTGGGATCGTGACCCGAGCCGACAGCGAGTCGGAGCCACCCAGGCGCCTAAGGTAGATTTTATCCAGTGAAGGACGTTCTCTGGGAGTTTTCAGAAACTGTGAGAGGCGTGGACCTCACGCAGTCCCCCCGTGTCTGTTGAGATCGCTCCTGGGGGGGCGGTTTGCTCTTCTGTCTTTTCCGGAGGCCCGTGAGTCACGCGGCGACCGGTCCCGGGCGAGGCTTCTCTGGACCGTGTGCTGTTTCCAGGCGCGTTTGCGAACGCCGCGTGTAAAGCGGTGTCCCCGCCGCGTGGTGTAGGAGTTCTGTTTCGGGTTCACGCGGGGGCTCCCCAGACCTCTTCCATCACGGCGCACTCTGCGCACGCGCGGAAAAGAAAATAAAAGCGGAACAGAGAAGTCCGGCCGGTCCTGAAGCGCCCTCGCTCTCGGGGAGGATGCTCGGAATCACTCTGTGACTTGGGCCCGATCGCGCCCTTCTCTTCTGCACAGAAGCGTCCCCCGTGTGGGGCCGCGCGAGCGGGCAGACCCGGCCCCTGCGCGCTGCCGCCCGCTGCCCACCCCGCGCCCACCGCCCGGGACGGAAGCGCCGTGTCCTGCCCCGGCACTGAGCTCAGCTCCTCACTGACCTCCTGCAGGCGGTGTAGACCCCACTGGGTGAAGGGGCGGGTCCCCGACAGCACCGTCACCACCTCGCACGCCAGCCACCTGGTAGGGACACGGAGCCACTGCGCTTCTGACCAACTGGTTACAAAGCTGGGTTCCCGCGCACTCCCCCCGCCCCCCGCCCGGGGTTAGCAGCTCGGTGGACAGACTTGCTGAGCCCAGGTCGGCGCACTCACCATGCAGGCGTTATCAGGAGGGACGCAGGTCAGGGGCGGCCCGATGAGGAGGCACGTGGGCGAGCCCTGAGCGTCTGTGGCCTGTCCCCGTGGACTCCAGGACGTGGCCCGCCCAGCACGTGCCTGTGTCCACCTCAGGCAGCGCGCCCAAGCCCAGGCGTCCCGCTTTCCTTGGGGTCTTATTCCGCGGGCCTGATTGATTGGATCGCTGGACTGTCCCCGGGCCTCCCCTCTGTAGGCCTCCCCCTGCCCCGCGCGGTCTCTCTGTGGCCGGCCCCTCGCATGGGCTCAGGTGGGGTCAGAGGTCTCGTGACGCCAAAGACACTCCTGTCCGCAGGGACTCCCGGCCCCTCCGGGAGCCTGACCACCGGCAAGATGAACTCCTGGCGATTCCGCGTGCGCGGCTGGGGCGTGGAGGGAGGTGGAGGCCTGCTCCTGGGTCCCGGTGAACTCCCCGGATTCTGGGTGCCAGCGGTGTTCAAAGCTGAATGACAGAACCAGTGTCTTTTCCTGTTCCTCGGCTGTGGGCGAGTTTACAGGAGGAGCCGGGCACTGAGGGTGGGGCCGGGACAGCGGCGAGGGTCCGGGCGCACGGGGGGGGGGCGTGTGGAGTGGGGAGCGTCCCGGGCGACTGGGTGGGCAGATCGCCGTGCTCCGTGGGCACCGTCCGTGGGCAGGTCAGCTCACAGGCCCGGGGGCGCGCGGGATGCCGGGCGAGCCCCCCAGGCCCTGTGCCCCCGGTGGAGGCAGCGTGGGTGGTGCAGGGGTGTCAGAGCCAACGTGACTTCGCTCCTTGGCAAATCGCGGACAGAAAGCACTCCAGGTGAGTGGTCGAGCAAAGGAAACTCTATTTGCAGCAGATAAGATGGGGGGGGGATCTTAGAAAGCTGTGACCCCCGGAACAAGGGTGGGTGGAGTCTGTTTATTCAGGGTTAGGATGAATATCCAGAAAGGGAGCCTCGTCCTCGATCCGAGAGGCGGGCCGCCGTCGCGCGCCCGAAGGAAACACGCCTGCAGGCACGCTGCGTGTCGGAAACGAGGCTCGTGCGCCTCCTTGGGGGGGTTTGTATTATAAGGAGGGTCTGTCGCTGAGTCGGTCTGGGTGGTCTCTTCGGGCAGTGGTTACTGCTTGAGGGGCGGCTTCTGTTACTGTGATGCCCCTCGGCCCTTCGCCTGAGCTAAGAAATAAGCTGGAAGGAAGAGTTTAAGGAAAAATGGGAGGCCGAGGTCGGTCAGTGGGGACCGGCAGGTGGGCAGTGGAGCTCAGGCCTTGGGGTCTGGTTGGTGACACGGGGGCGGGGTCAGCCCCACTAGGCCGTGGCCCCCAAGCTGGTCACCCCAGGGGAAGCGGCAAGGAGCGGGGAGACGGCTGCACCCCCTTTTTTCTGCAGGGGGAATTCTAAAGGGAAGTTGGACCCGTTTCTGCTGTGTCGATCTGGCCCCTGATGACTGCTAGGCCCCGGGTTGGAGGCCCCCATGTGCCTACCCCCCAATGCGATGGGGTTTGGAGGTGGGCCCGTGGGGGTGGCTGGGGTACGTGAGTCAGGAGGGTGGGGCCCCCGTGTGGGGTCAGGGCCCTTGTAAGGGGACGCAGGGCTCTCTGCACCTTGACCTCAGACTTGCGCCTTCGGAACTGTGATGTCTGTGTTTGGGCGCCTCGTTCGTGGTGTTGTGGCGGCTGGAGTCGATTGGGGACAAGGCCCTCCTTCTGGTCCCAGGGGCCCTCTCCCTCACCTCTCCCCGAGATGCCCCGATGCCCAGGGTCAGCCTCCGGGCTGGTCACTTTCTGCCACGTGGACAGGCCACGCACGCCCACACCGCTGCTGGTGCTTCTGCTGTTCCCCTGCCTGGAGGGGGGTCACCAGCCTTGCCCCCCACCTCCCTCCTCGACAGGAGAGTGCAGAGCGGGCTCTGAACTGAGGCCTGAGGCCGGCACTGGCTGCTCAGGGGCTCCCTGCTGGAGTCTTACCTGCAAAGCCGGAGAACACCAGAACCCGTGCGCAGGGGAGGGGAGACGGGAGGTGTGCAAGGTCCTAGAAGGGCCCCGCAGGGTGCCTGGCGCTGGGGAGGTTCTGCTGCTCCTCCTGCGGCCCGGGTCTGTGGGTGCAGGGGTGAGGAGAAGCAGGGCAGGATCTGTGGGTGCAGGGGTAAGTATGGAGGTGGACGGGGTCTGTGGGTGCAGGGGTGAGGATGGAACTGGGCGGAGTCTGTGGGTGCAGGGGTGAGGATGGAGAGGGACAGGGTCTGTGGGCGCAGGGGTGAGGATGGAGAGGTGTATGCTTGGGTCACAAACACCCATCTTGGGAGGCCCTGGGCACCCCCAGAAGGCAGCAGCCTGAGTCAGGTGGATTGGACCCAGGCAGGGGCTTCCCATGTCCGAGTGGTTCGGGGGAGAGGGGCTCCCCCACACTGGCAGGTGCTGCCTGCTCCTCCCCCGGCAGTGCCCCAGGGGGAGAAGCCTCACCCCGGAAGCACCCTGCTCCCCAGCCTTGCTGCCCGCTCACCCCTTCCAGGCGGTCCCCTCACTCTCGCAATCCGGGGTGCTGTAGACCTGTGTCTGTGTGCCGGCTCCTTCCTGCCCCGGGCCCTGGGGCTGGGGGCTGCCCCCGCAGGGTCTGCTCCGCGGGTGTGCCCCACCCTGCTTTCCTGCCAGCAGGCGCTGGGCAGCTGGGCCAGCCTCAGGTCCAGGCAGGGAGCCCTACAGAGGCGTTGGGAGACAGGGGCCGGACGATGCTATGGGCCGAACTGTGTCCCCGCAAGTTCCTCTGTTGAAGCCTCGCCCCCTGGTGCTGCTGTGCGTGGAGATGTGACGTAATTGATGGTTATGAGCTCAGAAGGGCGCTGGCCTTGGTCCTTGCTCAGGAGGGTCCCTGCCGGCTGCTCGGAGGACAGGGCAGGACCCAGCCCTGGCCGAGGTTGGCAGGATTGTGTGGGGGCAGATCCCAGGGGAGGAGAGCAAGGAAGGGTCCCTGTCCTCCCACGGGGCCAAGCCATTCCCCTCAGCGTGGCTCCGCGTGGACATGGCCCCGGTCTGCCTGGGCAGTCTCCGAGCTGGCCCTGCTCACCCATCTCCATCTGTCGCCCACTATGGGGACCTCAGGCCAGGGGTGGTCTGGGCTGGGGTCTCGTCCAGGCTGGTGGATGGCGGGCCTGCAGCCACCTGGCTCTCGCAGAACCCAACGGGACGGGCAGATGGGTGTTGGCCATTGGAGGCGTTTCATCAGTGCCCATGTCCAGGGCGCCTCTAACCTGGCCGCCGGGAAGGGAGACGGATGGGAGCGAATTTGTCAGGAGCCAGGCGGAGGATTTACGTGCCCAGTGAGTGAGCGAGTGACAGCAGGTGCACGGCTGGGTGCAGATGGGGTGACGGTTAAGGCGGGGGCCCCAGCAGGGATCCACACGTAGGAACCGGGGGCGACGGACACCCAGGGGCCCCCTTAACCGTATCCTCGGTTCACTTTTCAACTGGGATGCATGTCTGTTTTTCTTCTTAAATTGCTGTTTATAGGCATTCTTTATACATCCTGGATTCTAACAGTTCGTCAGTCATGTGCACGGCAAAGATCGCGCTCCCTGTCTGGGCTGGCTTTCCCCCGTGGTCTGCTTTTGACATTCAGAGGTTTCGCCTTGAAGCTGGGCAAGCTTGTCAACGTGATCCTTTATCGTATGATTATTTTGTGCCGCGACAGGTCTGCTGCCCCCCTTCCCCCCAGGGGCACACGCACATTCTCCCTGTTTTCAGATGAAGGTTTTACATCTTCGCTGTGCACACTCTGGTCTTTCATCCATCTGGAGCTTAACGTGCACGGTGTTTGAAACTGAGCGGAGTCCTCCCCGGGTGGAAAGCAAATATTCTGGTGTCATGAAAAAAAATTTTTTTTCATGTTTATTTTTGAGAGAGAGCACGAGTGGGGGAGGGGCGGAGAGAGAGGGAGACCCGGAATCCGAGGCAGGCTCCAGGCTCCGAGCTGTCAGCACGGAGCCCGACACGGGGCTCGAGCTCCCCAACTTGGAGATCATGACCTGAGCTGAAGTCAGAGGCTTAACCCACTGAGCCCCCCAGCCGCCCCCCCAACCCGTGTCATTCGTTAAACAAACCAGCCTGTATCCCCACAAGACACAACACAACGGTGTTGCTATTTAAGTTTAAACTAATTAACGTCAAATAAAATGCAAAACTCAGTTTCCCAGGCCAGATGAGCCACTGGCCATATTTCAAGGGCTCCGTGGTCACCTGTGACTGGGAAACAGTTATAAAAACGAGCAAGGACAGGAAAGGTGGGAGAAACGACTAAGCAGTTTAATTGCGCGGGTACAGGTGGCGGCTGGGGTCCATTAGAGGCCACGTGTCCTCATCAAGGGCCGCCCCCCAACCCCCGGGCCTCGGCCACAGGGACCACATCTCCGAATGCCGAAACGTGGGTGCCGCAGGCCGTGCGTTCTCTGATCCAACTGTGGTCAGCGCATAAATCAGCAAGTCAGAAAACCCGTAGTTGCAAAATGAAAGCACTTCTAAAGGGTCCGTCCTCGAAGGAGAGATTGGGGGAGAGGAGGGGCCCCCACGCGCACAGCGACCTGTGACCACCCAGGAACCTGTTTCTCCGAGAGTCTTGGCTCGCGGGCCCTGCGTGGCTCCCCTGGGGAAGGACCCTGGGAAGCTGGTGCCTGGGGTCCTCGGACTCCGTCCCACACCACTCTCGCTGCGGGAACTCCCAGCCGTGAGCACAGCTCGTTCCCGAGTCCGGTGGGTCCTCCGGGTAAACCACTGAAACTGGGGGTGGGCCTGGGGGGCCCCGACACAGTCTCGCAGACGCCGCCCCGGTTGCAGTCTCTCCTCCCGGAGCCTCCAGCTGTGTCTGAACTGGTGACTCTATTCATCGATTTAAAATTTTTAATTTTAACAGTTTTATTTGTAATAGTTTAATAATATGTACATGCGGTTGTTCAATTATTCATTTATATCTGTATTATAATTCCTACTTTATCAATATTGCATATTTATAGCAGTACGAACTCATGAAATCTTATTTTATCCATTTTAACTCAATACTTCTGCCACGGGGCGGGGGCTCCTTGGAATGATCTGCTGTGTTCTTCTGACCTGTCTGCGGTGTTCTTTGACCACCTCTGTACGTCCACGATTGTTTTGTTCTTTCTCTTCCTGGCCACTTCGAGAAGAAGCCCTGGACCCTTTTATTGACTTTTTAAGTTTATTTTAATTTTTTTAAAAGTGTATTTATTTATTTTGAGAGAGAGAGAGAGAGAGAGAGAGAGAGAGAGGGAGAGGATGAGCGGAGGAGGGGCAGAGAGAGAGGGAGACGCAGAATCCGAAGCAGGCTCCAGGCTCTGAGCCGTCAGCACTGAGCCCGACGCGGGGCTCGAACCCACAAGCTGCGAGATCATGACGGGAGGTGAAGTTGGACTCAAGCGACCGAGCCGCCCCGGCGCCCCCAGAGTCCTCTCTTCTTACCAAAACACCGGCTATATTGAATTAGGGGCTCGCTCTCACCAAGGAGTTAAGGCGAGTTGCGGTGACTGCACCTTAGCCAGTTGTACTGACGACAACTCCACTTCCAGGTAAGGTCGTGTCCTGCAGAGCTGGGGGCAGGACTTCGATGTCATTTTATTTTGGACAGGGGACACAATTCCACCCCTAACGTCAGTGTTTTCAAATGTATTTGCAGAGAAGTCTGCAGACAAGTCCCACGCCTTTTAAGCATTTCTTCTTCTCCAATGGTTGCTTTGTCCTGTCATTTCTTATTTTGTGTGTTTGAGCTTTCTGCTTTTTTTTATGATTAGGTTAGTTAGCGGTTTGCCTATTTTGTTAATTAAAGAAATTAGGTTTTTGATTTATTAATTAGGTTGAGTGCTTTTCTGTTCCTCTACCTCATTAATTTCTACTTTTATCTTTACTATTTAATTCCTTGAGCTTTCTTTTGGTTTATTCTGCGGTTCTTTTCCTACTTGCGTGAGCTGGGAATTTTATTCCTTTTTTCATTCTTTCATGTTTATTGATAAAAGTGTTCATAGTTATGAATTTTCCTTTGATCACTGCTTTAAGTATCTCCCACAGAGCCAATATTACATATCTTCACCATCATTTTTTAAGTAAGTAATCTCAGCGTGTATTTCCACTTTCACCCGAGAATTGTTTCACAGATTAAAAAAAATTTTTTTCCAAGTGGAAGGGCCTTTTTGTTTTTCATTTTGTCAACAATTTCTAGTTTTATCGTATGGTGATCAGAGGCAGTTGATTGTAATGTTTCTACTTTATGGAACTTACTGATTTTTTTGATCAATTTGTACATGATCGATTTTTTGTGAATGTTCCATGAATGCCGGAGAAGGTGCATCTGCGGGGCTGGGGGCCAGGGAATGGGGGTTCAGTCAGTCAAGCAGCAGACTTCGGCTCAGGTCGTGATCTCGAGGCTCATGAGTTTGAGCCCCACCTCAGGCTCTGTGCTGACAGCTCGGAGCCTGGAGCCTGCTTCGGATTCTGTGTCTCCCTCTCTCTCTCTCTGCCCCTCCCCTGCTCATGCTCTGTCTGTCTCTCTTTCAAAAATGAATAAAGGTTAAAAAAAAGAGAGAGAAGGTGCATCTGGAATCCTCCAGGCTTAAAGCTGTGTGTGTGCAAATATCAGCTCTGTCCTTAAGCTCCGCCTATTGGCCATGCGTGGCGTTCTTCTGTACCCTCAGGTGAGGGCCCTGCAGTGTCACTCGAAGGAAGAACCCGCCGGGCTGTGAGGAGGGCACTTGGCCGACGAACCCCAGCTGCAGCACCGGCGTATGTTTGCACCAAGGCCACACTGCTCTCGGGCATTGCTGACGATGGCGGTGCTAGGGCGAGGGGTGCCAGCACCTGCCCGGCTTTGCCCCACACGGGACCCCTGGTGTGCGGGCTTCGACCCCCCGGGGCCGGTGGAGACTGTGTCTGACCCACAGCTCCCGGTCTAAGGCTCTTCCCGTCCAATCCTGTGTCCCCACCCTCATCCCGGACAGGTGTCCCCTAGTCCTGGGGGGACGGTAAAAGGCACGGTCCTTTTACCCTTGTTCCCTCAGTCTGTCCTGCCCTGGGGGTGAGGTGGTACCGTCTCTGTGATCAGCATGCTTTAAGACTCCTTGTAAATTGCGAGTTTTTGCCTCACAAAGACGGTCACTGTGTTATTTCTTGTGTAACTTTTGTTTTTGTTGGAAATTGTGACTTCATTGCGTTAAAAAGTCCTTAATTATGTGTGTTTGGTAATGTTTGCTATGTGAGGTGTGTTCTTTGCTCCTTTGTTTTTGCTGGTTTTCTTAAAATGTTTGCATTTTTATTCTCACGATTCCCTCTGTTCTTATGCTTTATATTTTTTTATTTTTTGAAATGAAAAAAAAATTATTTTAGAGAGAGAGTGTGAGCGGGGGAGGGGGCAGAGAGAGAGAAAGAATCTTAAGCAGACTCCATGCTCAGCGTAGAGCCGGACACGGGGCTCAATCCCACGACCCTGGGATCATGACCTGAGCCAAAGTCAAGAGTCAGACGCTCAACAGACTGAGTCAGGTGCCCCCTAGGGTCTCTCGGGTTTCAACGCTCTGCTTTTGTTGTGGAGGAAGGGGCTTTGTATCGGCTGAGCGTGCTGATTTTCACATTCTGATTTTGGTGGTGACTTGGGATAGACCTAATTTCCTTCTGTTCATTTTGCGGATTCGGGCGCTTTTACAGGACTTGGGGGCCCGTTGGCGAAGCCCGGTTTCTTCAGGGGCTGACTTTTCCGGTGGTGGGAGTGGGAGGGCTTGTGTGTCCTCCAGGTTTTTGATTCCTTTGTTTCTAATGGGACCTGCAACTTTCCCTTCTCACTCTTTTCTGCATTCGCCCCCCACTCCTTTAGAAAGGCGCCCCTGCCCGGCCCTCATTCCCGCTTCTCTTGACGCTTTGCTTTGAAACATTCAGGGTAGGTAAGTTGCACCTGCTTTTAAAAGCGTGCGCGGTTAGGGTCCCAGCCCCCGAGGACAAGGATGCAGGCGGTGGTCCTGCCCATCCCCCGCCCCCGACCCTCCTCGGCCCCCCCAGGCCCCCACCCCCACCTCGCCTTCATCTACCTCTTTCCCGAATCAGCGATCCTTCCTGGCTGCTCTTACTCTCCGGAGTGTGAGGCACCCCCGCTGGAAAGTTCTTCCTTTTCCTTTTCTTTCCTCACTTACCCTTGTTCTCTGATTACGCAGACAGAACGGCTTCGTGTGGTTTCATTTGTTCTTGTTCAGCGCGGATTCCGGCCGCCGCGCGGGGGCCGCAGGCCCGGGCAGGTTCCCTCCTCTCGGGGCACCCAGAAGCCTCCCAAGGACAGCTCCCCTGTGCGTGTCTTCACCGCGGCTGGTTTTCTGCGATTATTCATCTCGCTTGTGAATTGTCCTCCGCTGACTGCAGGCCCCTTTCTCTCCCTGATTCTCAGAAGGCCCTTACCTAGTAGCAAACTCTGGACACGCCAGAGTTTCCCCAGGTTGGTGGTCGTCTACTCGATTTGCGGATGGAGCCGTGTTGCCGGCCTTGACTGCAGGGCGAAGGGGTAGTGGTTTGTCCCATTTGGGACAGAACAGGCCTTCCCGGGCGGGAGGCGGGACTCGGGACGAGCTCTCCTCGCAGGGCAGGCGCCGCGGCAGGGGAGGCCCAGGAGGGGGCGCAGAGGACAGCGGACGGACGGATGTGTGCGGTGGGGGCTCCCCTCGCCCGCGCGGTCCTGCCGATGGAAGCAGGGAGGTGACAGGTGCGCATGCGCGCGCAGCTCTGCAGAGCGCGGGGCCTGTTTGCATAAATGTTTGCGAAAAGCAATTAGCGGTTCATTTACATGCAGCCTAGTTGCGATTTGCACTGTTTTCGGACCGATTTCTTTGCCCCTGTGCACAAATTTGATGCCTCGCACTGGCCTTCTCACAGTAGGGCATGAGAATTTGTTATTTTTCGTTCTTCTCTTGCTTTCCTGGGATAATAACGTTTTTCTTCTAAGAAAGGAAGTGCCAAATGAAAGGCGGAAGTTCCCCGAAGTTGCGCTCCCTGCGCTCAGCCCTGCACCGCCCCCGTCCCAGGGAACCGGGTGCTGTGTGGCTGCAGATACCAATAGTGAGTGGGGACAGGACCTCTGGCCCCCGGGGCAGGGAGCCCCCGTCCCTGGGTGCGGGGCGCTCTGGGCGCAGAAGGGGCACAGAGCCCCGCAGTCCTGCCCCTCGGGCCGCTCCGTCCCGCTCTGCCCCTCCTCTCCTCCCAGGCGGGCACCTCCTCCTTCTGACTGTATTCGGGCCTCCACGCCTCCCTGAAGGCCTCCCTCGTACCTGTGCGAACTGTTTTCCGACTTCCGAAGTCAGCGCACATGTGTCAGGGAGCTCTCTCACCTGGGCGGTAATGGGGACCCCCCTCCCCATCTCGGGTCGGGCTGCGGTGGGGCTGGATCCGCCTGTACCGGGATCACGGACTGTGGGCTCTTAGTTCAAAGAGACAGGGCACTAGCCAGCTTCCGGGGGCCCTGGGGGCACGAACAGCTCTATGCCCGCAGGAAGTAAAGAATGCCAGCCAGGCCGGGCCCACTCCTCCTGCTCCGACTGAGGAAAGACGCAGGAAGTTAAGTCTGAGCCAGGCCGAAGCCTGCCCCTGGTAACTTCGCGCAGTGAACGAGGAGGGAGGACTTTGTGCAGGGCGGTGCCGCAGGGGAGACAGGGCTGGACTCTGCGACAGACAGTGACCGGTGGGGGAGGGGACGAGGGAGCGTCGCCAGGAGGAAGAGGGGCCTGGCTGGCATGAAAGGTGGGGACTCGGGAGACGCGAGCTTAGCAGACTTCTTTGCTAAAACTGGACTCAGCTGGCCAAGGATGAGGCTTGGGTTTGGGGGAGGCCGACTGACGTTTGGTCAAGGAGGGGTCCTGTCACCCCGAGGGTCACGGCAAACAAACGCGGCAGGCGCCCTCCCGAGGCAGCACCACCGCAGAGCTGGTGTCACAGCCAGGCGTCCCCTGGTGTCCAGGAAGGTCCCCACCAGGAGAGACACGAGGCTCCCGGAAGAGAGAGTGAGCCGGAACGGAAGGAGCAGCACCCTCCAGAGGACTGAGGCAGCGGCGCCCCAGAGAAACAAGGACAGGTCTGGAAAGAAACTATTTCTCCCCAGATTGGCTCCTGGAGGACAGACCTGCCGTGGGGGGAGGGAGGGAGCCGGGAGAGGCCCGCGGGGCGGGGCGGGAGGCACAGGTGCCCCGGAGGCGTGAGGACAGACCCGAAGTCCCAGGGTCCGTCTGCTCGGATTCCAGGAGGAGACGGGCCAGGAAGGCTCTGTGGACTTTTCCAGTGCTCAGCGCAGGTGCCGGCCCCACCACGTGCCAGGCAGATAAATACAAACCAGCAGAACCCCAGACCCGCTCCCGACCCATCGGAGTGCAACGTGGGCCATCCCGCTGCAGAGAAGTTTCCGATGTGGGCTGGGTGGGGTGGAAAAGGAACGGGACCAGCGCGACACCTGTCTTCCTGGTGCTGGGGGCGGGGACACATCGGGACAGCAGAATCTTCCCAGTTCGAAGGTGAAATCCTCATGGAAAGTGACACTTAGCCCCCACGGTCCCCGGAAGACATTCCCTGGGAGGGAGAGAGGGGAGCCCAGGAGCTGGCGGTGACGGTGACGATGTCGTCACCGGGACCCGTGAAGTGCCGTCTTCGGGCTGTCTCCTCGGACCCTTTCCTGGCAGGGCTGAGGGTCAGGGCTGTGCCTCGAGTCGTCCAGGTCAGGAAGCACAGGGGCGGAAGCGGAAGCGCCACCATCGGTCGTGAAGAATGGTTCACAACGTGGAACCCGAGTCCCGGGTGGGAGCAACGTGGGGGGTTTGAGGGACATCCCAGGACTGGACGGAGAAGGAAGGAAAGTATGTGACTGTCTTGTTGGACGGACACCTGGACCCTGACTGATGTTGGACGTTGTCAGGAACACACAAGCTGAGGTCTGCGTTTGGCGAGTCTGTCGGCAGTCAAGAGGAGATCGGAAAAGGGATGTAAATATTTCAAAGCCAGTTAAGCGAAAGATGGAATAAGATAAAATTTTTCTCTAAAATAATGTGGGAAAAGGGACAGGAAACAGATGAAATAGAAAAGATAGAGCGAGATTTTATTTTGCCAGTAATAATGATGCGTGCCAACGGGTTAGGCTTTCAGACTGAAGAGAAATAAATGTCAAATTCTAAATAAAATACTGCGAAAACATTAAAGGAAGCTAGGACATCACAAACTAAAAGGCTGAAGAAAATTGCCAACACAAAGTCAGCAGTCCTTAGAATAGTGACATCACACGGTTCGAGGCAAAATATTTGAAAGGGATGAAGAGCGTGGGGTGTTCCAACTTGGCAAATAGAACAGACCCTGAAGCGCGCACACGGTCACCGGCTGAAACAGAACGAGAACGTAGGCAAAGCCAAGAGGACTCTACAAATCTGTAGCTGTGGTAGGAGGTGCCCACCCCCCCAGAAATCAACGAAGCGAATGGACTATAAAAGTGTTACCATGAGGAAAATGGACAGGCTGAGGTCGTTTTTTAAAATCTAACGTTGATAGGTTAAGATTCTTAACGCATGGAGCTAACAAAAGAACCACACCAGCTCGGAGAAGTGAAGTGTTATCATGGGGGCAGCTGGGGCCACAGAGGCGGAGCCAGAGGTTCTCGCCGGCCGTGCCCTTCCTGGCATGGGTGAGGGAGAGCGAGCACCCCCTGCAGCCCTGTTTTGGGCTCACATGTTCCAGTCGCCTGGGCGGGTGGCTAGTACTGGGACGTGCAGACTTCAGCGCCTTGCAGCCCGAGCTCATTATCACGCCAGGGCTCCCGCTCCCCATCGGCATCCGCGCTCTGCGAGATGCCTCCCGAAGCCGCCTTCTCACGCGGGATTGCTGACCGGGAGCCGGCGCACTTTGCGGATGGACGCCTGGTGTTCTCGGCCTGCTCACAGCCACCCGTCTGGGTATTTTAGTACATTGACACTCTGGTTTACTATGTCAGCCATCTGAATCTGGCTATAGTGTGGTTCCTGGGTCCACTCCTGGTGAAGTCATAACTATGTGTTTCTGAGCTGGCGGTGCTGAAGTCCATACCCCAAAATAGCAACCTCAAAAGGCCACGGATATTTTGTGAGAGCTCTTCAGAACCAAAGTGTGGCTGCAAAAAGTTTTACTCGTTTTGCATCTGCCATCTCTGTACCCAGTTATTCATCCACCTGACTATTCATACATCCACCCCCATCCACCTTACTGCTCTTTCAATACATGTGTTTGTCCTTCATCCTTCCTGCCATTCTACTATCCGCCTTCTATCCATCCCCCACCCACCCACCCACCCACCCACCCATCCATCCATCCATCATCCATCCATCCATCCATCCATCCATCCATCCATCATCCATCCATCCATCCATCCAATATCCATCATCCATCCATCCAATATCCATCATCCATCCATCCAATATCCATCATCCATCCATCCATCCATCATCCATCCATCCATCCATCATCCATCCATCCATCATCCATCCATCCATCCATCCATCCATCCAATATCCATCATCTACCATCCATATGCCCATCCATCTGTCCATCATCCACTGACCAATCCATCCACTCTCTGATCCTTTTGTCAAACCACCTACTGATGCATCAGTTCATTCCTTTCATCCATGTAAAAACGGATGGCTCCCCACCCCCAGCCACCCTCCGTTCATCTGCCCTCTCAGCAGCCCTTCCAGAGTGACACACTTGTTTCCCTCCCTACGCTGAGAGAGGAGTCTGTCAGCTGGTGCACGGTGAGCGGGTGAAGAGTAAGCAGTGTGTCCCCAGCAACCTTTTAGATGGAAAGACATCTTTCCCAGATGACCCTTTCTCACGGGCATCCTTGGTACCAGCAGACAAGACGGCGCAAAGCAGACGTGTGATGGTCTGGGCGCGTTTTCGGAGTCTCTACTGCCTCTGCCAGCCTGCCTGCGGTTCCCACGGTCTCTGTGTAGCTGGAAGTCCCGGGGATCTGGCAGGCAGGACAGGGCCTGGCTCAGGGCCTGCACTGGAGGAGCTGTGTGGGGATGGTCCGCGGGAGGGAGACGGAGGGGCCCCTGCACCTCCTGTTACCTCAGAACAGCTCTGCAGCAGCGCCCGGTGCGTGCCTGGCCGGGTGCGTGGGTCGCTATTGTCCCACTTTGCAGATGAGGAAGCCAAGGCTCAGTGAGGTGAGGGTTCCCGGCAGTCAGACACTGGGCCAGGATGAAGCTGGACTCTCGGACTTTTCTGCACGCCACACGGTTCCTGCTGGCCCAGAGGCGGCCATCCATCTGAGGGTGTCTGGGCCCTTTCCTGAAGGTGTCTGGGCAGCTGCCGCAGGAGTCCAGCTGCTGCCGTAAACACCATGCTGACTGTCTCTAACTTCCAGAACCTTCTTTCAAATCACAGCAGAATTCGGTAGCTGTGGGCCAGTGTCGCAGAAACAAACTGGACACGGGCAGCCGGCTGTCTCTGCCATCCCCCCGGTGGCAGCCGATGGCCTGCCGCTTCTGTCTGGGCTCTCGCACACACGTTCAAAGAGCCGTACTTTTTATGTATAAAGACGGGATAATACTACACACGTTACTTTGCAGTTTGCTTTCAAATTTAACTCCGTGACAGATAATCTTTCAAGCCGGTACCCACAGCCCTGCCTTGTGTTCGATAGTGTGTAATCTCCTGTCCTAAGGAGGTAGTAGAATTTATCCAATCTCTCCCTGGTTTACATTAATTTTTTAAAAGTTTGTTTGTTTTGAGAGAGAGAGGGAGAGCAGGAGCGGGAGAGGCGCAGAGGGAGAGACTCCCAGGTAGGCTCCACGCTGTTAGTACAGAGGCTGATACGGGGCTTGATCTCACAAACCTGAGCCAAGACCAAGATGTGGACGCTTAACCCACTGGGCTGCCCGGGCAGTCCTCTCCCTGGTTTATAAACGTTCTGGTTATTTCCATTTTGGGCATGCGCGGATCTTTGTAATAAAGGCTCAAGAACGTATGTCGTCTTGAATGAAGCTGTGCTGCTGAGCCGCAGCTTCTGGGGGGTGGCCGAGAGGGTCAGGTCCTTGCTTATCCCAGGCTTATGGTTCCGGAGACGCAGCCCGTTCACTGGCCCGGCCGCCACGGCGCCTCCCAACCAGAGCCCACGTGACCAACCTTGTAAAGCTTCCGTGTTGCATTTTCGTGGTGATTTGCTTCTTCCCACCACTCGAGAGACAGAACTTCATTGATCTCCGTGCCTACGTTTCCACTTTTGTGAATTTTCCCTTTGCCCCTTATCTTTTCAAGTTGCCAGAGCATGCTTGTGGGGGATTAAACCATGTCCATCCCCACCAGAAACAGTTTCCATTCATGTGGGAGGAACGACAGTGTTCACTCAAGGTCCCGCCCCAGGGCTGTGTTAACTCTCCTGTCCTCTGTCCTGATGCCCTTGAAAGGACCGAGCCATCTGTCACACTGTCACACCGGTCCAGTGCGGCAGTGACAGCATTCTGGTCTGACTGGAAGGCCCGCGAAGCGGCAGGTCCGCCGGGCGCCCCGTTAAGATGCGTGAGCTCCGCAGGACTCGGGTCCCACTGCACCGGGGTCTCTTAGGTCGATACGTGCTGGGACATCGTCTCTGAAGAGAAGAACAAATTACTGCGTTCTGCACCTGCCGTCACCGAGAAGGGAGAGACCTCTTTGGGTTCTGAGGTTCGCTTATACCACGTCCAAGCATCCAGACTGACACACCTTACCGAGTGACGTGGAAGGCTGCCGGCTTCGATCGGGTCCCAGAGCAGGGCGAGACCCCGGAGAGGTGCTAAGCTATGGTGCAAACAGCCCTGGGGACAGACAAATGGGCAGATCTTCCGCCTGTGGTATTAGAGGTGTTTATGGCGGGGAAGATGCTATGTGGATTTATGATAAGCCAATGGGATCATCGCGATGTAGACACTAGGGTTCTGGAGCAAGACCCCGCCGGCTACAGAGGAAAATCGCATACGACCTATGCCTACGCGATGGCTCCTGGCCTGCCGGCGGGCCCCGTAGAGGCACAGGCCTAACCACCGGACGTCAGCTGGCCACGCAGTCAGAACTGGCCAACACGAGCTGGATTCTGTCTGACCCCCTGAAGCACAAGCTCCTGGCCACGCGTGAGAACAGACAAGTGGATCAGGAACAGTCAGAGTGGAAAGACAGGTGAGCTGCCCGGGCAGGATTCTGCTGGCCTTTACCTGAGAAAACTCGCGGGAGAAAGGCCTGGGGGCGAAGCAGGGCTCCGCCTCTGATTCTGGCCCTGAAGGCAGAGGGGACAGGAAATGTTCCCAAAGAGCGGGGCCTTGGAGGAGCCGTTCCCAAGTCAGGGGCACCTCCGACGTGCCGCACGTGGGTCCGGGCTGCTCAGGGGCTGAAGCGAGTGCTGTGGCCTGTCGCTCACACCCCTCAGGACAGAGGCACTTACTCCTCCAGCCACCAGAGACGCTGGCTGCCATCTGCCCACAACCACGACTCTCTCCGGAAACTGCCCTCTGCCAAAGGAGGCCGCTGCACCCAACACAATTCATCCTCCCAAGGCCGCCGCGTCCCTTGACTGGAAACTGTGAGAGAACAGATATGGTCTCCTTGCTCAGCTCGGGACGTTTCCAGTGACCTTCTGACTCTCAGAACTGCCCACGGCGGTGCCTGAGGCCTCTGTTACAGCTCCTCCGTGCACCTGGCTCTGTGTCTTGCTTCATCACGTGTGCCGTGTTGCTGCGTGTAAATTTCAGAGTCCCAGAGTCTACTTCCCGGGGAACCTGACCTAAGATACCAGAGAAAGGGTGTTGAATTTTTTTTAATGTTTATTTTTGAGAGCTAGAGAGACAGAGCACAAACCGGGGAGGGGTAGAGGGAGAGGGAGATACAGAATCTGAAGCAGGCTCCAGGCTCTGGGCTGTCATCACAGAACCTGAAGAGGGGCTTGAACTCAGGAACCGGGAGATCATGACCTGAGCAGAAGTCAGACGCTTAACTGACTGAGCCATCCAGACACCCTGGGTGTTGAATTTTGAATGTTTATCTTGTATCTAGTCATTGTACAAAATTGTAAATTCTAATATTTTTTGCAGAGTATCCTTAAAATTTTTTTTTAAGTTTATCTTGAGAGAGAGAGAGAGAGAGAGAGTGCACAGGAGGGGCAGGGAGGGGCAGAGAGAGGCAGAGAGAGAGAGAGAATCTCAAGCAGGCTCTTCACTGTCAGCACAGAGCCTGATGTGGGGTTTGAATTCAACTGTGACATCATGACCTGAGCTGAAATCAAGAGTTGGATGCTTAATTGACTGAGCCATGCAGGCGCCCCTTAAATATACTGCATATTTTAATTTCTTGATTTGTTTCATTAGGTAGAATTGCCAAACGAATTGTCAGTGCTGGTCATAATAGTGAGAATCGCATCTTTTTTCCTGATTAAAGTAGCTGTGGATTTTTGATACTATTTTAAGGTAGTGTTTATCACATTTAGGTAATTTTCTTCTTGTCTTACAGAGTTTTTTGTTTTTGTTTTTTTTAAAATAATGAATAGCCATTTAATTGTATGAAATGACTTTTAGGTATTTGGATTTTTCTCCTTTATTTGTTGATGTGATATTATTGCATTCGTAATAAATGTAACTGGTTCATGCTTGAAATTTTCTTGCTATGTCGAGTTGTATTCAATATGCCAATATTTTAAAATTTCCTACTACTTTCTTTGCCTCACTCTTCTAGTGAGGTTTTAGCATTAAGGTAACGCTGACTTTTAAGAAATGAATTGTTTTAAAAAATGAGTTTTCTGTATTTTCTATAGATCCAAATTATTTCAATCACAAGAGAATTCCCTGACTTTTGAAAGTTAAACAGAACCCATCTCTCAAAATCCCAGGGTCTTGTGCCTTTTAAAATGTAGGAATTTAATAATCTTTACAATTTATCCCAGAGTTTTCCCATTAGCCAATTCCTTGTTCACTGTCATGGTCAAACCATGGTTTGGTTTTGGCCAAACCCTCCAGTGTAACAGATACGTTCACATTTGTCAACCTACCAGATGATAGGTGGATTATGGGGTTTCTACTCTTGCCCGAGGTGTGTGTGGATGTGCGGAAGCTGAATTTTCTAAGTGGGCTCTCTGTTGGAGGAACTCTGAGTGAATTCCCTAGGAAAAGTGTTGCTGTCACAGCCCTACGGCTGGTCTTCAACGTATGCTTTAAAGTGACTGCAAACAGTGTGCAATTCACAGAAGACTTATTACAAATGGCGGCAAGCATAAGAGAAGATTTTCAATGCAAGTTTTCAATCAATGAGATACTGTTTTCCATGTAACACTGACGGAATTTTAAAACAACTGGTGTTTCTCAGTTTTGGAGAAGGTGTCTAAGACATGGATACGAGAGTAAATTTGCACAACATTTTTAGACACCAGTCGGGCAGTTTCTGTCAACACTTAACATGAGTGTACCCTGTGATGCAGCAATTCCTCTTCTAAGAATTTCCTTTATAAGAAATAGCTGCATGAGCCTATATCCATAAGGATGTTCACTCAGCAGTATTTGAAATGGCAAATATTGGAGAATTAAACATCCATTCAAAGAGGAATAGTTAAGCAAA
The DNA here is from genome assembly GCA_004024585.1 of Paradoxurus hermaphroditus. Classification (NCBI taxonomy): domain Eukaryota; kingdom Metazoa; phylum Chordata; class Mammalia; order Carnivora; family Viverridae; genus Paradoxurus; species Paradoxurus hermaphroditus. The sequence continues at coordinate 21,739 of PITB01021129.1, forward strand.
TTGTGGAGTCATCATTATTATAGAGTGTTATACAGTTATTAAGAAGAATAAAATAGATCTTTATGTGCAATCAGGGAATAATGTCCATGACGTATGTGGAATAAAAGAATCAACCTGCAGAATGCTATGTATCGTATGAAGCATTTGTGTAAATTGTGTGCGTTTGTGTGCGTTTAGTTTCCTAGCAAAATATCTAGAAATGCGGTTACTCCCGGTAGTGCTGCAGGATGGGGTGGGGGAATGAGGACAGGTTTTTAAAATTTAATTTATATCTATATTGCTTGACTTAAACAAAAGGCACATATTACTTTGGCAGTAAAAAATATTACTTAGTGCTTGCGACAAAAATGCTGATGTAATTTTAAACCATTTGGCAATTTCTTTCAGAAAGAGCAATGCTAGAGCTCCCTCACTCTGGGAACTGGACTAAACGTGACTTAGTCTTTAAGGGAAGTAGACAAGGCATTAATTCTATTAATTAATGCATCAGCAGATTCCATCTCAGCAAAGGCTGTCTTAATGAGGTGCTTGGGGCATTCATTATTTATCTTACAAATATCAACTCAGGGCCCCACTTGTGTCAGGCGGTATAACGGATGTCCCCTCCGAGGGTGAGGTGCTGGAGAAACGCAGATATAGCGCACAGACTGCTCCCTGCTCTCTACACCCAGGCCTCACCACCCCCCGCCCCTCCGCAGATGACCTCTGCCATTCCGCTGACCCCCAGCTCCTCCAACTCTCTCTTTCCCCCACGGCTTGCACCCCAGGACCCCTGCAAAACAAACAAACAAACAAAAACCAAACAACAACAAAAACAAAAAACAACAAAAAACCATCCTGGCCTGGACTGCAACCTCACTCCCACCCAGCACTGTGGGCATCTCGCACACGTCCCTCCTGGACCTCTCAGGCTTCTTTCCTAAGGCTCACGGGGGACTGGGGACACAGGCAGTCTGTGTGAAGGCCACCCAGAGAGCTCCTGGTACCCATTACGGCAGAGTCCGGTCTCCGTACGCGGACCTAGCAACACGCCCGTTCCCTTGCGCGTTTCCGCGCCGCGCCGCATCCCTGCCCCAGCGCACGCCCCACGCGGTCCCCTCCGCCGCGTCCGCAGCCCCGCCCGCCCTCCCGGAGCTGTCCGTGGTGCTGACCGCAGGCGCCGCCCGCGCTCGGCCGCTGCGCACGCGTCCCGGGCGGGGCGCGCAGGACCCGCCGGCGCCGCCACTGCGCAGCCTCCCGCGCGGCCCCGGCCCGGCCCGGCCCGCGCCCCGCGCCGCCCGCCCGGCCCCGTGGCCTCCGCCGGCCGCTTCCTGGGCGCGCCCGGGCCAGCCATGGCGCTCAACAATTTCCTCTTCGCGCAGTGCGTCTGCTACTTCCTGGCCTTCCTCTTCAGCTTCGTGGTGGTGGTGCCGCTGTCCGAGAACGGCCACGACTTCCGCGGCCGCTGCCTGCTGTTCACCGAGGGCATGTGGCTGAGCGCCAACCTGACGGTGCAGGAGCGCGAGCGCTTCACGGTGCAGGAGTGGGGCCCGCCGGCCGCCTGCCGCTTCAGCCTGCTCGCCAGCCTCCTCTCGCTGCTGCTCGCCGCCGCGCACGCCTGGCGCACGCTCTTCTTCCTCTGCAAGGGACACGAGGGGTAAGTGGGGGCCTGGCACGGCGTCCCTTCCGTGCCCGCAGCGCCCCCCCAGGCCCTCCTCCCTCGAGGAGGAGCCACAGTCCCTCCCTCTCCCCAGGAGCTCGGAGGCCCTAAAATGTCAGCCCTCGGAGCTCACCGTCTCCATGCCAACTGCCCTTTGTCTACGCAGAACCCGGGGCCCTGAGGGTCACTCGTGCTCCGTACAAGGCCAGGGCTTCCCTCCCCGAGTGTGCATCACCTCTCGCCTTGGGCAAATGTTGCCTTGTCATCTTGGAGCAGACCTGGGCCCTCCCTGGCTTGCTGGTCCAGCCGGGCCCACATCCATCATGCTTTGGGGCAGCCCCGAGCCAGTCTGGGCCTGGGCGCTAAGCCGGTGCTGCGGAGGGACCAGGCCAGGCAGGTGGCTGACAAGGCAGAGGAGGGGGTCCTCCCCTCACCCGCATCCTCCTGGGAAGGGTGATGGTGGAGCAGAGGCCAGAGGGAAGCCTCTCTGGGCCCACGGCCAGCGCCCGGACCTTGGCTGGGGATGCAAGACAGGGGAGCAGCAAGTCCGTGCGGCCTACCTCCCTCCTGGCCTCCGCGTCCCCCTTCACCTTTCCGTGCCCTGGCACAATTCTGGGAGAGAGTGGGATGTGGTTCACCTGGGGTGCTCAGCCAGTAGCATTCCGTGTGTCTCCAGCCTGTGGGACCCCCCGTGGACCCCCCGCGCCCCTGGCTGAGCCCTGCTGTGCTCCCGGAAGGCCACTCCTGCCCCGGCCTGCCCTCACATCCACAGGGGAAATCCGGGCCTTCTCCCCAGCCCTGCCCCACCCTGGCCTCCATGCGTCATTCTTGGGCAATTTCGGGGGGCTTTTCCCTTCTTTCGGGGACAGGAGAGAGAAGCTATTGCTCTGAGAGTCCGAGTGGGTAGGAGGGTCAAGCGGGGACCCCTGAGCCCGCAGAAGGGCCAGAGAGGAACAACAGGGGTGGCAGGGTGAAGAGGACCCAGGCAGCGAGGCCGTGCCCGGCGTGGGGGCTGAAACACTCGGAGAAGGGTGAAGTCCAGCGAGCGCATGTGTGGGTCTCCGGGGCTGGTGTAGCGAAGAGTACAAACATTGAGGCCTCATACGATTTATTCCCCCACAGGTCTGGAGGCCAGAGATCGGAAGTCAAGGGGCTGGCAGGGTTGGCTCCCTCTGGAGGGAGAATCCTTTCCAGGCCAGCTTCCGGTACCTGCCCACAACCTTGACGTTCCTCGGCTCGGGGCTTTGCCACCCCTATTGCTGTCTCTGTCTTCACATGGCCTCTTTTCTCTCTCGGTTTCTTCCCCTCTTCTTATAAAGACACCGGTGATTGGGTTTAGGGCGCACTTCATCCTGAGGTCTTTAGCTGAATGGCACGTGCAAAGACCCCATCCCCAGTTGGGGTCACAGGCACCTGCCCTGGGGCGAAGACGTGGGCGTACGTTGCCGGGGCACAGCTCCGCACACCCCTGTTTCTGGATTCAGGTCTGCGGGAAGCCGTGTGTCAGCCTGGGCAGGCCTCCGGGGGCCGTGGGGCTGGGACTCTGCCGGGTGAGCCCAGGTCGGTCCGGGGCTCGCTCTTCCCTCAACCCACTTGAACGCTGGTGTCCCCAGGAGGGATTTCAGACGTCATATGCGTGCGTGTTGCCGAGCCTGGGTGTTACCATAGTCAGCATCCCCGTGCAGATCGGGGCAGGGGAAGCCTCTCTGCATACGACACGGGGTCTGAGGGGAAGGAGAGGACGGTCAGCAGTGTAGGGTAGCTGAGGTCCCTGCAGTCTGAGGGGCCGGGGGCAGTGGGCACAGTGGGCAGGGACGTCCCTTGTCCCTGTAAGACCAGCGCCCTCACGAGACCCCCCTTTTACAGCTGTAAGATGACAAAGGACAGAAGCTGCTGCTACTGCAGTCCCCGGATTTGCTGCCTGTCCGGGTCCTGGACCCCCAGAAGGCTTGGGCCTGCCTCATGCGGCCACAGGCAGATGGCAGCCTGGAGCCGGCCGAGCCTGGCAAAGCAGGGCCAGGGGACTCGGTACAGACAGAAGACTGGGAAGGGCAGTTAGAGTGAACCCGTGGGTGGCGAGGGCCCTCAATGTGTCCAGCTCCTCAAGGACGTCGTGGCCGCTGTCAGACTCGGGGTCTGCTTAGGGGCAGTGTGCACACTGATTCTCTTGAGTCCACATTCAGAGACCAGCCAGGACCCCACGAGACCCAGGGCGGAGCCCTGCCCATTAGTCTGTGTGAAGGGGCTCAGGGCCGGGTCCCTGGTACCTGGGCCAGACCCTGTCCATGGTGCCACCTCCCTTCTTCTATAGGGATGTCACTGGGCAAAGCGGGGCCTCGGACAGCTGGTGCCCAGGAGGATAGAGGGCTGAAAGGTGGGGGCCGCTTGCACAGGGGGTCATCCTGGTTGCTGGCCGAAGGAATGGGCGTGGGAAACAGTGGCCCCTGGGGCTTCCTGAGGTGCTTGCTGGCTGGGGGCACTGGGCGAGCCCGGAGCGGGTCACAGGCCTGGAGGGGGGGCCGGGACAGCTTTGCCTGAGTGGAAGTGCAGGTGGCCGAGGTTTGTGATTGACAGCTGGGGAGTGCTGGGTCAGAACAACCCATCTGCCTGCCCACACTTGTCCCCCAGCCTGCAAATCGCTCCCAGGGCTTCCCGGATAGCTGTCACCATGGAGACGGCACATCCGGCCGGCACCCTGAGAGGCAGGAGAAAGATGAAATTAACCCCGTGTGTGCCAGGCTTCCTGGTTTTGGACGGCTGGGCCGTGGGTCCTTGGGGAGCAGGGGGGCACAGGGGGGCACTGTGGACTCTGGGGGCCGGGCTGAGTGGCGCTCTGGACACACCCAGTTCTCCAGCACTCTGTGCAGCCCAGGAAGGTTCCATGGAAGCGGGCCAGAGATGGGCTTGGGGAGTAGGAGGAGGCTGCTGGGGGGATGATGGCAGCCCCAAGCCCGTCCCCGTCTGATGGCACAGGGACACCTGTTCCTGTCATGGGGGGAGAGCCCCAAACTGTGCCTGTTTAACAGGGCTGTGGCTGGAGTCCGCAGACAGTCTGGGTTCCGGCTCCGGGAGGCTGTGTCGTACCCACCCCCCACGGGGTGGGGGCTGTACCTGGGTTCCCTGGTGGTGGTTCTGGCCACAGGGGAGTATCTAGAGGAGAATCTGGTGAAGAACACGGCTGGGGGGTGCCACCCCTCCCACGAGGGGGAGCAGGACTTGAGGTTGGGGGGCTGCCCCGCCGGCACATCCTCTGCACCCTGGCCCTCTCCTCCCCTCCTCCAGGAAGGCCTGCTGGGGGCAGCAGCTGGCCTGTCCAGGGTGCTGGGCTCCTGCAGGGCAGGGTGCCTGGTGGGATGGTGGAAGGCTGCTGCTGGCAGGTGGAGGGCACCTAGGGAACCGGCTGCCCAGGGAGCTGGCCTTCTGTGCCCAGGGCGGGCATCTTCTTCATTCTGCCTGTGGACGCTCGGTCCTGGGCCCCCCAGGGCCCTACATCCTCCTGGCTGGAGTGGAGTGGCCACCCAAAGTCAGGGTGTGGGCTCCGGGTAACTTCTGCTTTCCTTGGAGCATTCGCCCCCGGGAAGGAGGGCCCCCGTGGACTCCCCAATCCCTGCTTAGCCCCACGCTGCCCCACAGGGCAACCGCTCCAGGCATCTGACTGCTGATGCTGCTCCCACACTTCCATCTCCGCGGCCACAGGCCGAGCCCCACGTGCAGAGCTGCAGGTGCGCCAGCCCAGGTTTCCGACGGCGGGTGGAGGCCTGTCCCGAGGAGGGAGGGGGATGCTCAGGAGAAAGCCCCCTGCAGCTGTAGCTCTCTGTCCCCTGCCCACGCAAGCTCCCTCAGTTTCCACAGTGACCCAGTGGGGGGCTCTTGCTACCCAATATACAGAGGGGGAAACTGAGGCTCTCAGACAGTGACTCACTGAAGGTCACCCAGCTGGCAAAGAGGTGGCCCGAGTTGACACCCTGCTGTTCCCAGGGACAACCTCGGAGGGGGTTTGGCCCCAACGTACCCCTTTTTGTAACTGACCTCTTACTTAGAGCGCCCAGGGCCAGGTGGATTTTGCGGTTTGGAGCCGTCTCTCGGGGTCCCAGCTGGAAATAGACGCTCAGGCTCACGCATGTGAGGATGACCTGAGGAGGGCGGGGGGCCGAGACGAGGATGTGGGCCAGGTGTGGCCCTGTCACCTGCAACAGCCCTGTCACCTCCTCCAGCTGCAGGGACTGGAAGAGGCATGGTGACCTGAACACTCACTGCCTCACCTTCCACCCCTGTTCAGTCCCCACTGGCCGAGCTCATCCAGGAGCCAGGGAGAGGGTTCATTGCCATGGTCTACTTGGGTCAGACCCCCGGGCAGAGGACGGAGGGGCAATGGTCTGCAAAGTCGGAGAAATCGGCAGCCCTCGGGCAGTCTGGTGTGGGCAGGGGGCGTGGAGCCCACCCACCTACGACAAAACACCCACTGGCTCAGGCAGCACTGGGAAGGGAGCACAGGGAGGTTTGCGCGGCAAACACGTGTGACCGCGACCCTGAGCTGTCCAGTCATGGCCCTGACGCTGGCCCCGGTCCGCCGGGGGTGGTGCTGACGCACTGACACACGGTTCTCACCCGCGCGTCCGTGTGAGCCTGAGCACACACGCTGGCTGGGATTCTGCAACTGCAGCCTCGGCCCTCCTGCCTCCCGTTCAGGCCCCCAGCCCCGGAGAGTGTGCAGCAGCGGAGAGTGTGCAGGAGCTGCCGGCCGCGGCTGCTGGCTGGCCCGAGGCTGGGGTGCCTCCTGGGGCCAGGACCCGGCATGGTTATTCCTGTGTCCACAGGGCTCAGCACAGAGTGGGCGGGTGCTCAGTAAGAGAGTGGCGGGTGAACGCAGGGCAAGATGGACCGCGCATGGATCTCTGCTTTGTCCTGGCCCGAAGCCACCGCGTCTCACAGCAGCTCGGATGGTTTCCTGGCTGAGGCTCCGGCTGCGACTTTAAGTCCATGTTCTCTGTGAAGCCAGTTGGGGTGGATCTTGCCCCTCAGACTTGATGTGTTGATGGCACAGACGTCCACCGCAGTAGAGGTGACCGGGGCTGCTGTCTCACCTGAGGCCATCCCTGTCCCCCCTCCCCCCACATGTTCCCAGGCTCAGCCAGACCAAGGTTCCCACCCAGGACTCTGAGTCTCCCGAGGGCAATTCGGAGATGGCCGGGTGGTGGGGCAGGGGCGTCTGGTGGGGTGGGCTGCGGTGCTCCAACCACATGCCCCCCTCCGCCAGAGAGCAACGACTGGTGTCCTGCGTCCGCACCCTAGTGGGGCCGCATCCGTGTGGACCCTGAGTGAGCTCTGTCCTCCCGGCCCTGCCTCCTGCGCTCCCCACTCCCACCCGGGCACAGCTGGGCCTTAGGCTTCAGTGGAGAGGCGAGAGTGGGGTTACACCGCAGGCCCCCGATGCTCGTGCAGGCCGGCGGTGTTGATGACCAGGTGGGCACGTGGCCTCAGGGGTTCAGTCTCGGCTCTGGCTCCTCTGTAAGGCAGTGCCGACACTTGTCCCCACGCTAGGTTGGCACAGGCAGTCTGGGGTCAGCATGGGACTTCAGGCTGAGGGAGGGAAGGGAGAGTGGCCCTGGTGGCCCCAGTGGCCCCCTCACCCTATCCGGGCCCACACCCCAGCTGTCTCCTGGCACTGCTGGGTGGTATGGGGACCGCGGGTGGTGGCGCACGGTGACCGTCCTCTCCTGTCCTTTGCTGAAGCTCCTTCCTCTATGCCTTCCTGAACCTCCTGGTCAGCGCCTCCGTGGTCTTCCTCGTCTTCATCGCCAGCACCATTGTGAGCGTGGGCTTCACCATGTGGTGTGATGCCATCACTGAGAAGGGCACTGTGTCCCACAGGTGCGCCCGGGCCCTGCCCCACCCCCACTGCCCCCAGCCTACGTCTCGGTGCCTGAATCCCATTCTGAGCCTGGGGTTTTGTCCACCTTACCTGTGCCCCCAACCTGTGCACACCTGGCCAGGGCCTTCCCAGGACCTACCCCCTTGGCATCAATACCCCCTTCAATGAGAGTAGGGCACCCCCCCACACCCTGGGGGTGGAGCCAGGCCGGGTGTGTGGGGGGACCGAGGCCCAATGACTTGGACTCTGGAGGGCCGGGTGTGGCTACACAGCACAGGCCCTGGAGATCCCGCCCTGTGCTGCCTGCG
>PITB01021130.1:0-29579 GCA_004024585.1 Paradoxurus hermaphroditus
GAATAGGAAGAGGTGGCCGGCTGCAGCGGGGTGGGAGGAGGAGGAAGGGGTTTGGTGGGGGATCTGGCTATAACACTGCCAGGAGGGCTTGCTGCAGGGGAAGGGTGTTGGAGATGTCCTCAGAGGTCTCGTCCAGTTCCTGTCTCCTTTACTGCCAGGTGGGCTGGCGTCCAGAGGAAGGGCAGTTTGTGGCAGTGGGTGGTGCAAGCCCCAATTTAGCTCCTGGGGCCGAGGGATGAGGCTAACAGTGGATTTGTAGGGAAATCCAAAGATAGCTCAGCAGAGAAGGATGACTCGCAGCCCGGGCTTCCCCGCAAGCAAATCGAAGGAAGCGAGGATGAATCAGACTCTCAAAGTGGAATGGGGCCGTCGTGGGAAGTGATGGGAAGTGAAACCTCCTAGAGGTCCAAGGCCGCTTGGCCTCTGACTCATCTCAGGCAGGGCAGAGGGAGGGCTCAGCCGCAGGGCAGGGTGAGCTGGGTGTGAATGCGGGGCCCTGCGGCCAGACTTCCAGCCTCAGGACACAGCTCCTCCCGCAGCCTCAGTTTCTGTATCTCTACAGTGGGGTGGGAAGGGGCGGGAAGGAGTGAGTGGTGGTGGTGATTTGCAGGAGGGGAGCACACGGTAGGCCAGAAGTGCCAGCCCCTCCCCCTTTCCTGTCTGAGTCTTAAGCAGATAATGAAATGAGTATGTGGGATGGTTTGGGGTTCTTGCTGGTCTCCTGACTGGTGAGTTGTCTGTCATCTAGGTCCTGGTGAGATTGGGGGGGGGGGGGGCGGAGGCAGCAGAAAAAAGAAAAAGAGCAGCCACGCGTCTGAAAATCAATAGCGATAATAAAAATCATGAACTGTCTCTCGTGTATTTGGTGCTTACTAAATGCCGTCCTGTCCGTGCCAGTCCCTGTTTTCATCTTCACAGCAGTTCATTGGGAAGGTGGACCCATTTTAGAGGTGAGGTAAAGTGTTCAGAGAGGTGAAGCTACTTCTCCAAAGTCGCACAGGTAGTGGATGGCAGAGCTAGGCTTTGGACCTTGAACCAAATCCTGGATTTGAAGCCTCTGCTCTTAGCCTCAGACCTGTGGGGGTGGGGGTTATTGAGGTCCCACAGACCTGGGAGGGCACTTAGAGGAGGGTGTCTGTTTGATAGACGGGGAAACTAAGGTTCAGACCAGACAAGGGCCTTCCACTGGATAACCTGCCTGTTGGGAGTGTATATATGTTTAAAAAGAAATAGCAACTCTTCTGGCTTTGTTAACATTTATTACAAAGTTAAGAGCAGAGACTGGTGAGTTGTGCCCCACCCGCCTCTTCCCACCAGATTCTCTGCAATTCTGGAAAACTGTGTTCTCCTTGCTCTCCCGGCAGGGGGCGCTGCTTCTTCTCAGCCTCGGGCCTGGTTCCTTCAGCTCCCTTATCCAGCGGTAACTGAGGCAGACGCAGGATCCTGGACTCTGGGCCCCCTGCCCCCCATGCCCTTCTCCTCTGGGACCCAGGAGTCTCACCCCCCAGGAACTTCCCCTTCTAACTGAAGGCTGGAGTTCGTCCGTAGCAGCATAGTGAGGATGTTTCGTTGAGGGTATGTAGGGTAGTAGTGACCATTTTCCCATGGGGGGCCAGGGGGTGGGTGTGTGTTTGTGCGGCCACGACCTTTCTCCTTGAGCCAGTGTCTTCTCCAGCAGCCGTCCATGAGCGAGCCCGTCCAAAGGGGGGGCCCCCTCGGGTCCTCACACTTGAGGTGCTTTATTTATAGGGCTGGGTCAGGAGCAGCAGGGACAGTGGCCTCGACCTCAATCCTGGGGAAAGGAGCTTAGTTCTTTCTCCATGGGTCCTGAGGAGACAGACAGAGAGACAGCTAGACAGGCAGGCCAGAAACCAGAGGGAGAGCAAGAGCAGGGACACTGGGGTGGAGACAGGCAGACACCAGTGGACAGAGGAGGAAGGAAGAGGGCGGGTGTACTTGCCACCAAGAGACTGGGCGTTTGGACAGACCGAGAACATGCCCAGAGACAGGCAGACAGACCAAGCAAAAAAAGAGGGAGAAGATATTGAGGTTCAGCAAAGAGAAGGACTATCTCCTTCTTTCCCTGCTCGTCCAGTCCTAAACTTGAGGCCTGTCTTCCAGACAGAGCAGAAGAGAGAGGCCATCCCCTGCCCCTTAGCCCCATGGGCTGCTATCCACAGGCGCCCTTTCTCCAGGATGCTCTTCTGCCCGAGTCCCTGCTCCCTCACCAGCTACGTGGCCTCCTGGCTGGGTTCTGGAAGCTGCTGCGGCCCCAGGGCATTGCTAAGCAGCTCGGTCAGGGTGTCCAGCTTCCCTGCCAGTGCATCCATCCGCTTCTCCAGGGCTTGGTGGGAGCTGCTCAGACCCAGCTGCAGGTCACACAGGATCATGTGCATCTGGGCAGAGAGGGGGTCGGAGGTATCAGTGGGTGAGACAGACTTCCTCCTTCTCCCAGCTACTTGGCTCGGTGCTTTCCGTGCTTGGTTTAAAACTCTTTAAAAAGCATGGGGAGTGAGAATTCTCTTCCCATTTTTACAGCTACGGAAACAGGGCTAGAGCTAGAGTTAAAATGACATGCCCAAGGCCGCATGTAGAGTAAGGTATAGGACACAGAAGGTAGGTGCTCACTAACCATTTGTGGAAGTGATGAATGACTTCAAAGTCCACATAGCCCTTTCATTGCCTTCTCAGGCGAGGATTCACAGCTTCACCCTTGAGGGCGTGTGAGCTTTCTATGAAGATTTTGGAATTGTATGTTTTTCGGCCGGATAATCTTCAGAAATTATGACCTGCCAATTCTGGCGGGTCTAGGCCACCACCTCCTCACTGAGACCTGCCATGCAGTGTAGGGGCCTGCATCTGCGACTGTGTTTACCATGGCATTGCTGCCAAGGGCCACTGTTTGAATTGTCTCGGGCTAATGAGAAAAAGCAAAAGCCACCGGATAAGCAAAAGGCGCTGTGAGCCAAGCCAAGGGATGTGACGTCACCACCCCAAGCACTGGCCGAACGGCCCAGCAGAAGAATGGCAAGCGGAGTCTACTTTGGCCAGGCAGGCCTGCCCTGGGCAGAAGTGCCCTGGGCCCCTCTTTACAGTCACAGCAGAGATTGGCCTCCCCCGAGACGATGGCATCGGTCTGTGTCAGTGAATTTGCATTTTATTGGTTTTGCCTTTTATGTTTGAATTTGGTTTATATGTTTGCTTTGGTTTTATTGTTATCTAAGAGTCAGAGTTGGAAGGAATTTTTCTCTGTCCACATGTAACTTGACAATAAAAATAATTTACACTAAACGCTGGAGTTCCTTATACGATTTCTTTACGTTTAAAAGGGACCTGTCCCCGACGTGAGTTTAAGAAACTATTGAATCATTCATTCAACCACAAACCTCTGTTAAGCGCATGTGTGTGCGCCAGACCCCTGCCCAGCGTTCTCTGTGCCGGGGCCAGATTCCCTGCCAGAGCAGTGGCCCCAAACTCCCTTTTCTTCCAGACCCCTCCCGCAGGGCCCTGGTACCTTGGAGATGTCCACCATGGAGTTCACTTGCTCCCGGAGCTTTCTGTGTTTCAGCCGCACCTGGCGGAACCTGTGGGAAGAGGCGGGAGGTTAGAAGTGACTCTCGCTCGGGGATGGAGAAGGGGAAGAGACACTCACAGACACAGAGCAGCGAGGAAGGGTCTCCAGAGAGCTGCACCCATAAGCCCTCATCTCCCAGGGAGAGACCAGGTATCCTGGCCCACACGTGGAGCGGCACGGGCCCACAGACACGGAGACGTGCGAGATGAATCCTCACAGAGTCACTGTGAGGTCTAGGTGGACGTCTGTTCAGTGGGACCACGCACGGGTGTCCTGACCCGGGCACACACTCAGGCTCGCTCACACACGCTACGCGGAGTGGAGGAGAGGCACACAGAGGGCCTCACCTGTTGATGGCAGCCAGCAGCCTGCGCTGGTGCCTGCGGGCAGCTCCACGGTCCTTCCTGCGTGTGTGTTTGTAGAACATCCAGGCCTCTTGCAGCACACGGGCAGCCGATTCCTTCATCTGGGGGCAGGCACAGTGTCGGTGGAGACGGACCCCCAGGGCCCTGGGAAGAGGGGCTGGGGCCTGGACTCCCTGGCCTGAGGGCGGGGGAGGGCGGGAGGGGATGGGTGGGGACTCCTGGGTCTGAGGGAGGCGTGGGCTGTGGGTGCCTCACCTCCTTGGCATACTGGATGTCCATCATGAAGTTGTGCACATGCTTCTCTGCCTTGTTAAACTCCAGCTTCCGGGCCACCACGGCCACCAGCAGGGCTGTGCAGCAGACCCCCTGTGGGCACAGCAGACGCTATGACAGGAGCGCCGTGGGGCTCCGGTGCCCCCAGACTCTCTCTCCTTGAACCCTCACAACAGCCACAGAAGGCAAGCAAGATGACCCCTAGTTGACACAAGCAGGCCCAGGGAGGGGAACCACGGTCTCACAGCTGTGAGGGGGTAGAGCTAAGGACCAGGAGTCACGTGTCTGAGTCCCACTCGTGTGTAGCGTTCACGTCACCAGAATGCCCTCTTTCATTAAGGGCATGATTGGAGAAGGGGAGATTCTGGGAGAGGGAAGATCTGGGAGGGAGATTCTCCCCATTGCTCTCCCCCAGTTGGCCATCAGGTCCCTGAGGGTGTCTCTCACCCTCCTCCCACCCCTGTGGCTCCTGCCTAGTTCTGGCCATGTCCCTTCCCTCCTGGACCATCTCCAGCCTCCCCGCTCTTGACCCTGACTCCAGGGAGATCTAACAATTATGACCCTGCCCCCTTACCCTAATCTAGGCTGCCCTTGCCCCAAACTTCCTCCCTGGCTTTTGGAGCCTTCCAATGTCTAGGCTTCTCCTCCAGACAACTCAGCCTGGCCTCATTCTGCCTCAGCTGCCCGAGCACTTCGGTCCGTACGCTCCTCCCTTCTCCCAAGGCCTCTGATCCATCAGCTGCTCAGTGGCACCTGCTGCTCTTCCTTGCAGTAAGTTTTCTTCTGGAGTCTTCCCCTTCCCCAAGCTGTATCTCAGCTCACAAAAACTCTGAACAATTTACTTGTTGCAAACATCGGCTCCCAGACTGCTTGTGTTCCAAGCCCAGCTCTGAACACATTCCTTAGTCTCTCAGTGTCTCGCTTTCTTCCCTGTAAAATGGGCATGCCCTCACAATATGACTCCGTGGATTCCATAAGTTAACACCTGGAAAGTGTTCAGAGCAGAGACTGGCACAGAGTATGTGCTCAGTAAAGTTGGCTATGATTAGTCCATTATGTTGGGGAACCTCTGGGACAGGAGTTGGAGTGTGAGCTCTAGGGCAAATTGCCTGATCTTTCTAGGTCTCTCCTTGACACAAGGAGAAATCTTGTGTCAAATGAGGGAGGAGGTCCCTGGCAGCCCTGAGGTTCCTGACCCTTTGAGAGTGTTTCCCTGGCTGAACGACTACCCTTCTTTCCTGGTCCCAAAGACTCACCCCTGGGGAGGGGATCACACTTAACTGTCACCCCATCCATCACCAGTGGGCCCAGGGGTTGGAGGGGCAGCATGTCCTTTCTGGGACAATATCAGGGCTGGGGGCTGGCAGCCTGAGTCCCTGAGGGTGGGAGGAGCCAGATCTCATGAGGAGGTGAAGGCCAAGGCCTTGAGTGCTGGGTCCTATATGGGGCTAGGGACTAGGTGGGGGGAACTGGATGTCTGGGTCTATAAAAAAAAAAGGTGGTAGATGTCTGGATTCAGGAGGAGGAAGGAACCTTTGCCTCCTCCTTGAGGGCAGAGATGCTAGGGTGGGGACAGCTGGATGCTTGGGACTAGTTACAAATAACAGCCTTCCCACCTCCACCCTCTAATCCGTATACTGAGCATTTCCAGTTGCTGGGTGCTGTCTGAGACCCTTTACGTGGTTTAATTAATTTGATCTCAGGAACTCCATGAGGAATACACTAGTAGCAGCATCCCCATTTTATAGATGAGGAAACTGGGAGATGATAAGGCTTGATCCCTGCTTGGAAGTGGCAGAAACAGGATTTGAACCCAGGCAGCCTGACCCTACAGGCATGCTTTCGATGAATCTATAGCCTTAATGGAGGCGAGAGACTGGGTTCGTGGGTCCTGGAGGAGCCTAGCGCTGGGAAACGAGGTGCCTGTGTCCTAGATGGTTGAGAGGGTAGGGGTCTGAGGGGCAGGGTGCCTGAGCCTTGATGAGGCTCAGGACTGGATTCCTGGACTCTGGAAGGAAATCGGGCTGGAAAGTCAGGGGCCTGTGTTCTTGTGACAGTGCCTAGGGTCCTAGCTTCCAAAGAGAGCAAGGAATTAGGGGACGGATTCCTGGGTTTTGAAAGGAAATGGGGCAGTGGGTGTCCAGACACCCATGTTGCTTGGGGGTGTCCTTGAATCCCTTTGTTGGCTCCATGATTTCCTGGGGCCCAGAGGGTGAGCAATGTGGGATAGGGGTGGGGTCCCTGAGGGGGCCGCACTCACCATGACTCCAGTGCAGAGGCAGACGATCTTGCCCCACATGGTGCCTGGCACCACGTCCCCATAGCCAATGGTCAGGAATGTGATGGGGATCAGCCACAGTGTGTCCGAAAGGTGTCCTGTGGCATTAACGGCCTGCCTGTGGGGAAAGATGAGTTAGTTCCGAAACCTTGCCCCAGGGGTTTCCGCGATGTCCGATACTCTCCTTCCTAACACACCTACAGTCCCCAGAAACACCGAGAGAAAAAGTCTGTAAGTTCTGGGCTTTGGAGAGCCTGCCCGGCTTCCTCTCTGCTGTGTGAGCTGCGCAAGAGAGGCTCAGCCACTCTGGGCTGTGGGATTTGAACCTGGATCCCACCAATTCCAAAGCCTATTTGGTTTTAGCTAGGTTACCAGGACTGCTGCTTTCAGAGTGCATGGTTGGCGGGTTGAGAGGGGGCAGAAACCCAACCCAAAGTCCACTTGTCCACCCTGACAGTGATCTCATCCACCAGGAGGAAGGGGAGCCTTTTTCTTAAAAAAAAAATATATGTGAGTGTGTGTGTGTGTGTGTGTGTGTGTGTATATAATTTTTTACATATAATTTTTATACATATATATACACACACACACACACACAATATAAACTCCTAACACGGGGCTCAAACTCACAACTCCAAGATCAAGAGTCTCATGCTCCACCGACTGAGCCAGCCAGGTGCCCCTGGGGCTGTATGGCCTACAGGTGGCCCTGTCAAGACTAAAAAGGCAGGACCCTGTCCTCCCTTTCCCTCACTTCATGGAAGGAGACATGTAGTTCCAGCCTTGGAAGGGATCGAAGACCCTGATTTGTCTAACTCAAGCCCACAGACCCCTTGCATCGGGGTCAGCAGGGAAAGCTTCGTTCATGATGCCCCTAGGCCCATCGGAGCCACTACTGTCTGGAGGCGGGGCCTGAATTTACACTGTTAAGCCCCACTCCCTTCATCCGGAAGGACACTCAAGTTTGAGGACTTCTGTCTTGGCACTTAGAAATTTGACCCCGTCCCTACCCTCCCATTTTTCGGATGAGAAACATGGTGGGGGAAAACAGATATTCTGCAAGACGAAGGAGTTGAAAATCATGAACGATTAGAATGCTGGCATTTGACACCCCTTTCACAGACAGGAAACAGGGTCAGAGAGGAAGGATCTAAGCCAGTGCTTGTCATTCCCCGCCTCTTTTCAAGAATCCTTTGCCCCAGGTACTAAACCAGAGGCGCCCGAACTTGAGCAGGGATCAGAGTCACCCGTTAGAACAGGTTGCTTGGCCCCACCCACCGGAGTTTTAATTTGGTAGCTCTGGGTAGGGCCTGAGGATGTGGAGTTGCAGCAAGTTCCCAGGTGATGCTGCCGGTCCCGGAACCACACTTTAAGAACTAAGATTACCCTCACTTTCTTTATCTGTAAGAGAGAGAAACTGAGGCCCTGAAAGGCTACAGGCCCAGCATCCAGTCTGTCCAGCAGGCAGCCTAGAATTCTGTGTCCATTCCCGGCAGGGAATTTCCTTCCAGAGCAGCCCCAAATCACCCCCGTCCCAGGATCATGGGGAGTGCCCACAGAGCATCTCTGTGCTAACTTGGAAAAGGTGTCACTGACCTCCAGCGAGGCAGTTGCCACCCTTGGCCAGGCGTCAGGACCTGAGTTTAGAGACTGAATGGATGCCTGGAAAGCTGAGACAGGGCAGGCGTGAAGTGGGAAGGGAAGGGCTTGCTCGGGCCTGTGTGGGGGGGGGGCGGGGGACTCGAGGTGGCCAGTCGGTTCCTTCCACCCCAGTGGATGAGTGTGGACCAACAGCTTTCTCCTCGGCTTTGCCCGCAAAGGGGTCCAAGCTGTACCGCCATCCAGGGCGGCTGTGGCTGTAAGCCGCTCCTCCGGACGCTCCAGGTACCCCCCACCCTCCGCCCCCAGCACCCTCACCTCTCGGCCACCGACAGCACCCAGGCGGTGGTGAGCCAGAGGCCAAGCGTGAGGCAGAGCAGCAGGCGACCGGGGTGCGTGTTCATGTACAGCTTGGCCACGAACCAGTGGCGGAAGCGGACCTGGTTGAGGGCGCCGATGCTGCGGTAGGACGCGTTGAGCAAGACGCCGCTGCGCAGGAGGACGGCGCGGGGCACCAGGTAGAGGCGCAGCAGCATGGCCAGCGACAGCAGCGCCTCCCCCTCATCCAGGAAGCCCGGCCAGGACTGCGTCGCCGCGGACCGGGACCCCAAACCCTGAGCACACCGCGGACCCCGCACCGGCGCTGGATGCAGAGCGCACACGGCCAGCTCCAGCACGATCTGCGCCGCCTGCCGCCCGGTCAGCGCCACGCGCCAGTCCCGGAGCCCGTTGTCGGTCATGAACAACTGCGGGGAGGGGACAGACGGGGGAGGGAGGGGGGTCATACGAAGGTCAAGCGGCCGCAGGCCTGCCTGCCTGCCTGCTCCGGGAGATAAGGGGGGCGCGCCTGGGGTGGGGGGGGATCGGAGGGAAGCAGTTAGCGCTGGGCGGGCAGGTGGCACTGGGGAGGGTGGGAAGGCAGGGGGTCAGGATCTGAGGAGGGCGTCTCTCCACCTTCTCCCATCCCCCACCCCCAGTTTCAGTCCATTTCCAGAACTTCCTGTGTGCCCCCCATTTTTCTATACATGGAAGATACAGGTGAGGAAAACAGAAACCCCTGCCTTCCTGGAGCTCACAGTCCCCGGAGCCATCTCCTCCTCCTGTTTCTGGGGACACGCGTAACTGTAAACCGCACACCATTAGCAATGGCTGTAGCTACCATTTTACAGGGCACTTGGGACGTGCCAGGCACTGCTGTCTCTCCTTTCCATGCTATGACTCAGGGAATGCTTACAACACAGTGAGATTGAAAGCATTATGACGCCCGTTTTACAGATGCAGAAACTGAGGCCCAGGTCCCTTAGGTGTGGCAGCACAGCTGAGCTACAAACTGAGGCCACTTCACTGTTTGAAGGCGGGCACCACCGGGGGAATTGTGACATGTGGCCAATAACCTCCATTTTATAGGGTAAAGGAGGAAGGGGTAAAGGCAGCAGGACCCTGGGATCTTGGGGGTGGGATGAGGGGAGAGGGGCGGAGAGCTGAGTGGATGAGACATGAGATGGGAGGGGGGGCGACGGGTGGGAAGACACTCCCCCAGGTCTAGAAAGTGATTGTCAGAGAGATGGGGAGCTCGGGAGTAGGGAGGGACCTACAGGCACACGGCCTGGGATGGCGGGACCTCGGGGATGGAGGGCCTGGCGTGGGGGTGCCTGAGAGCGGGCGCTCTCAGCACCCAGGGCTGCAAGTAGAGCCTGGGACCGGGTTGCTCCAGGAGGCTCTGTCTGTCTGTCTGTGGTTATTCTCATCTCGGTGGGTGAGGGTGTGGACAAATCTTAGGGTGGAGAAACCTCATTACTCAGACCGGGAGGAGGAGTGTGGAAAGTGTGAGCTGACAGGGTGTGGTGGGGGCTGGGGGGGAGCAAGGAAGGGGCCCCCCGGGGTGGGGCCCACCCTACCTGGACCTCTTTGGCGTGAAATACCACGATAAGACAAAGAAGCAAGAAGGTGGAAATGCTGATCATGCATTTAACCAGGAACAGGTAGAGCGCCCACTGTTGGGAGGGATAGAAAATGGGGTCAGATTCCAGGTCCCCAGACGGTCGGTCGGTCCCTTCGACCTGCCTCCCCAATGCCATCCCTTCTCAGTTCCCAATTTCCTGGCCTCCTCCGCCCATCACCCTGCCTGTCTTCCCCCCACCCCCACCCCCACCCGGCAAAACCCACTTCTACCTGATGTCTCAGTTTTCGGGAACTCTCAAAACCATCATCCGGTCCCCAGCGAGAGTGCCCTTTTCCTTCCCGCCCCGACAGCCTCCCCTTCAGCCATTCTCCTCGGACCCCCGCCTGAGGGAGGATCTTGCAATCCCTTTTAAATTCCCCCAACCCCTTCCCCGTCA
This sequence comes from Paradoxurus hermaphroditus, assembly GCA_004024585.1. Lineage (NCBI taxonomy): Eukaryota > Metazoa > Chordata > Mammalia > Carnivora > Viverridae > Paradoxurus > Paradoxurus hermaphroditus. The sequence goes on from PITB01021130.1 coordinate 10,429, forward strand.
GAAACGGTTCCTCCAGTGTGAGGTGTGGGAGGTCTAGAAACACACACCTGGCCTTCAGAGAGTTCCCCCTCCCTTCCCTTCTCGCACAGCTGGTCCTGCCCTAGAAGGTCCTACCATCTTCTCCGTTCCCCCAAGAAGCCTAGAAATGATCTCTCAATATCCAAGGAGGGAATGGCACCCGGACCCCGCCACCCAGGGTACTGGGTCCCTGAGACCCTAGCCCCAGCTCCGAGGAAAGTCGCTGAGTCCTGGCCCCTGTATCTCCTTCCCGTCACCCTCTCTCCTGGCTCTCAGCCCAGGGTAGATCTGGCCGGAAGCACATGGCCTCCAGAAACCACGGAGAGATTTTTTTTTTTTCCCCTCTCTTTGTGTGGCAATACCTTGGAGAGATGGAGAATTCTCGAAGGAGGGATTTAGGGGGGACTGGGATTGTGGGATTCCACTGGAGGAGTGGGGAGGGGTCTCCACCGGAGGAGTGGGGAGGGGGCCACCTGGGTTCCCATGCTGAGCTTAGCACCTGTTTTGCTCTGATGGCTGCCGGCTCCCCTGGGGCCAAGGCCCCACCTCTGTGCTGGGAAAGAGGGCCAGTTTCCTGCCCCAGGGGGCCTGCCCCCCCACCCCTCCTAGAACAATGGTGCTGTTGTTCCTAGCCCTCCCCTACCCCTTCAACCTTCTAAGTCTCCCTGGTTCCCTGTCTCTTTCTCCAGTGTGTCTCAAAGTCCACTCCACTAGACACACCCCCTGCCCACACAGCGCCCCACTTCTCTGGTGGGCCTCTCTCTACTTTGCCAGTTTCTCTGCTACCAAACCCCTGACTCAGTCTCTGGGGATGCTTCTGTCTCTAGCTCTATTGGTGTCTGAGGGTCTCTGTTTCTGCCGGACTTTCCATCTCCCTGTGTGTATCTCACTTAGGGAGCTCTCGCTGTCTCTCTCTGTGGCTTACTTCTGTCTCTTCCTGCCTCTCTGTCTCTGTCTCATACCGCCTTCATCTCTCTGTGTCTCTGTCTCTCAGTGGCAGCCTCTCTGTGCCTCTCTCCACCCCTCCCCACCCCTCCCCTTGTACCTGCCTCTCCTCCAGCCACCCCCTACCCCCAGCAGGTGTCTGGGGCTCTGCAGAATGAGCCCGTAAGACTGAGGTGGAGACGGGCAGCAGGGATGGATGTCGTCAAGGCACCAGTGGAAAGGGGGCTGAGGAGGACCCTTAGGGCCATGCATCTGAACCCTCACCCCCAGTTTACAGAGGGGGAAACTGAGGCTCGGAAAGCTACAGCAACTTCCCCAGAGTCCGACTGCCACAGGCAGCAGCCCGGCAGACGGCAGAGGGAAGGAAGAAAAGAGAGGTGAGAACGTGGAGGGAGGGAGTGGGGTAGGAAAGACCCCCCTGTCCTTTCCCATCTGCGGAGCTCCCGGCCTCACCTCCCCTGCTGGGCGGGGTGCTGAAGCGTGGGAGCGGAGGGAGGCCCTGGCCGTGCTTCCTGTTGGCATGGGCTTCGGTAGCCCCACCCCCTCCGTGCCCGCTGCCCTGGCCTCGGCTGCCCGGCCAGAGGAAGCCAGCCTGCTCTGACCCTTACGTGGCTCCTGATCACTTCGAACTGCCCTCCTCCCCTGCCCCCAAATCCAAGCCTGAGCCTCCTTCCTCCAGGAATCCCCCCAACCCAATCCTCAAGTCGGTGACCCCAGCCAGCCTACTTCCACACCCCTTACCCCAGACAGTTCTCCAACCCCTCCTTTCCGGTTAAGCAATTCTGTTCTGCCCTCAGTCCTCGGATCCTGACCCCTGTCCTCCATCGGCCCCATCGCTGCCCTGACCCGGGCTGGAATGCGCCCGGAGCCTGCTCAGACCTGTCCTGGCCCCACCTGTGCTTTTCCTCCCCACTCACGTATCCTCGCTCAGGCCCCCTTCCCACAAAGACGCTCTAAGCCTCATTCTTCAGACCCGGGAGCCCGGGCTCCCTGCCACCTCCCCTGGGACCTAGGAATCCAGGCTACTGCGCACCTACTTCTCCATTATGTCTCAGACTAAATGGCAGGTAGGCTGTGGGGGGGCTGGAATGATGGACACGGGGAGGGGCCGGGTGGTTTTCCATTTCCCACCCCCACCCCAGCCAGTTTCTTCTGCTCTCTGCACTTTGCAGCCCCGGCACTAGGTAAACGTTCAACTTTAGATAAGGACCAAGGAGCCGCCGCCTACTGGAAGAAGTTAGTTTTTCTCCCCACCCTCCCTTCCCTGACCCTGAGGCTCCCTTCTCTAATGGGCTCTTGAGAGACCGGAGGATCTGATCACCCACCCCCTGGCCTCCGGGGGTCCTGGACCTCCAGCTGTCCAATTGCCAACCTTCAAAGACTGAGACGCTGTGACCCCTTTTCCCTTCCTTTTGCAGAGAGAGCACTGAGTATTTACCTCCCTTGGGCCCTAGGAGTCCAGACCCCCAGCCCCCTCCTCCCTCGGACTCGGGGAGTCCAGACCTCAGCCCTCTCCTCCTTCAGACGCAGGGGTCTGGGCCCTCCAGCTCTTCCTCAGACCCAGAAGCACAGACCCCTCAACCCCTCCTCCCTCAGACTTAGAGGTCCAGACCCCCAGCCTCTCCTCCCTCAGACCCAGGGGTCCAGGTCTCCTAGCCCCTCCTCCCTCAGCCTCAGGGGTCCCAGCCCCCAGCCCCTCCTCCCTCAGACCCAGGCTCCAGGCCCTCAGCCCCTCCTCCCTCAGACCCAGGGGTCTCAGCCCCCAGCCCCTCCTCCCTCAGACCCAGGGTTCCAGGCCCCCAGCCCCTCCTCCCTCAGCCCCCAGCCTCCCTTGGCCCAGGATAAAAGCTCCACTCACCGGGCACCCTCCGAACCATAGCATCTCCGCGTGCAGCACCATGAGTCCGATGCCAGTTCCCGCCAGTGCCAGTGCCCAGCCAGCCAGCCACTTCTCCTGCTCCAGCAGCCGCTTTCGCCTCTGTAGGGCCCCCAGGCCTGGCACCAGCTCCCCGCCCATGGCCCCTGCGGCCTTGGGGCTCAGCCAGCTTCCTGCCCAGGGTCCCCCACCTCGCAGCACACAAAGGGCAGCCACTGTGGCTTGCAGGTCCTCAGCCTTCTCTGCTCCTTGCTCTGGGGCTCTTGCTTTGAGGCACGGAGGGAGTCTGTGCCCTCTGGGGGTGGTGACGGCTGGGCAGGGCGGGGAGGGGCTGGCGTGGCCCTTGGGCAGAGCGGAGGCTCCCCAACCTCCCTTCTCAGTCTAAGGAGGGACTGGGGTGTGTCTTGGGGCAGAGCAAGGAAGAGGCGTGCGTCCACGTGGATAAAGACACATACTACTGGGACACAATAGGTTTTGTCACACACAACGGTCTGCGCTGTGTAATACACACCTACACTCAGCCACACCCAGACACCACCAGACACCGGGTGATAAACCCTCACACACAGCATGGCCGGAGACGGAACCTAACACACATGGGCACACAACACAACCTACACCGAGTGACTCACAACTCCCGATGAGCTCCGAAACCCACAGCCACACCCAGGCACCACACATGCGGTGTGACACACGCCGGCACTCAGCGAGGCAGGCGCTGCCCCGGGTCGCACATGACCACCCAAATATTGTTCACACACAGGCGCGAATCTGGCCATCGAAACTGACACAAGCTTCTCCAGCACAAAGAGCCACACCCAGACCCCGCACACAGTGCACAGCCGGAGCTGCGTTAGCACGGCATACGCCGGTTTTCCCCCGGACGCACAGTCTGCATTGACTCGATGACACCCAGATGCCACACTCAACACATCTGTGTCAACAATGCGCTGACAACAGTGTCCCAAACGTTATACACCCATGGAATGATACCCGACGTGTGCAGACACACTACATTTAGGGACACACCTGTGGCTGTCCCCAAGCACCCGGCATGGATCCGGGTGGACATGGATCCACGTCGTGGCGCGTGGCGACTCTGGTGCACATGCGCACAGAGTGAGCTGCGGCACGGACGGATGTGACCACGACACACGGTATGCCCCAGGGCACAATGCCACTCAGACGCATAGTTAGAACAACATGAAGGGGCCCACGGAGAGACATACACTGCACGGTGACACACAGAAAAACCCCCAAGCAGCACATGCCCGGAGGAAGACATCCTGGTATATTTTGGGGGCTGGTGGAAGACAGAACCCAGAACAGTGCCCCAGGGGGGAGGGAGCCCCATGCAGCCCGGGCACAGGCTACAGGGACCCCGACACCCAAAGGCAACACGCACAGAGCAGAGCACGCGTGCAGTATCTCCTCTGACTGACAAGCCACATGCGAACTCCGCCCACACATGGCCTGGCGCACGATACACTCCAACACACATGGCCACACAAACACAACACACGCAGAGTCCTACGTGCACACGGAAAGACGCGAAACACACTGACACAGTATTTCCCGGTACAACCTTTCACGAAACACCGTAGGTCGCAATAAAACATCAGCCAACAGCCAGGCCCACAACGACAGCACACACAACACCGGGGTGATGCCCTCCAGTGCAACGGAATACGCAGCCACGCAAACACAACACACTCCGCGCGTGTGCTCCCAGGCTGCGTTCATGGCAGGGGAAGGAGAGGCCCCCACGATGGACATACCTAGGCGTGACACACAGGCTCACGTCTCTGAATGACAGCTCGCCTTGACACACACAAGCCCCGTAAAGAGACACAACGCACAGTGACGTACAGAACAGCACACATGAGCAGAGTGACACAGGGTGACTCCTAGAGTGACCCACCATGCAGAACGTCCCACAGCAGCACAGAGCTGACACACGGATCTGGGTACGGTGCATCTGGACACAGATCGAAACCATCCTCCAACCACACGCGGGGAGACACTGGGACACTACCACAAAACACCTCGCACACACGGACCTCCGAGACACAGCCCGCATCTACGGGGAACTCACGGACACAACCCCTCTCCTTCCCCTGTCATATGTCATGCGGATACACGGACCTTCCCGCCACAGGGAATCGAGACACTCACGCACGGACACGTCTGGCGACACGCCGATACAAGCCACGCAGACACACCCAGAGACGCCAAACGGCACACACAGACACACCCGGTGACAAAAACACAACCCGTGCTGGTGCCACGCCTGCTCCATGGCACACATGTGATTCCCACTCAGGGTGAGACACGGCGGGAGAGTGATGGGGACACACCCGGCACACCCAGACACCACGCGCGTGCCCGAGGGGAGAAAACGCTGCCGCTGGGCACTCTGGAGGCTGCAGCCCGGTGCTCCTGCTAGCCGCCACCCCTGTGGCCCGGCCGGGGCCTCTCCGTACCTCTTCTCCTCCCTCTCCGGTTCTCGGGCCTCACCTCGGACTCCTCCCTCAGCCTCTCCTGCTCTGGAAGCCTCTGGGTCCTGCGTTGTCTCGGTCTCTGCCTTTCCCTGTCTCTGTTGTTCCCTCCTCTATGCCTTTATCTCTATCTCTTCTGGCTCTGTCTCTGTCGAAGTTATCTGTGACTCTGTTCATTTGTCTGTTCCCATTTCTCTGGCTCTGTGTCTCTCAGGCTCTTTGTGTCCCTGTATCTCTCTTAGCATCTCTGTCTAGATCTCCATCTTTGTGTCTCTGGTGTTTTTCTATTTCATTCTTTCTCCCTGTCACTGTCTCTCTGTCTCCATCTCTGTCTGTGCTCTCTGTACAGTGCTCCATGTCCCTGTCTCTTGCTGACCCTAGGTCTCTCTGTCTCTGCCTGTGACTCAGTTTCTCTGCTCACTGTGTCCCTGCCTCCAGACCTTCCTTTGGGCTTCTCTCTGTCTCTCTGGCTCTGGCTCTGGCTCTCTCTCTGAGCCTCTCCCTGCTCGTCTCTGCCTCAGTTGGTCTCTTCTGTCCACCGGCACAGCTGGGGGGCAGCCGTGCCCTTTCTAGTTCCACCCAGCCCCACTCAGGGGCAAGAGGCCAGAGGCAGAGGCCGCGGCTGCCCGAGTCAGAGCCCATGGAAACGAGACCTCCAGCCCCAGCCCCTGCACAGCCGTGCCTCCGTGCAGACCCTAGTGAACACTGGGGTGGGGGGAACAATCCAAGAGAGGGAGACAGCTGGAGAGGGGAGAGAATTCGAAAAAATCAAAGAGATGGAGAGAGGAGAAGCGGCGGTGAAGGGAAAGCAGAAGCCCGGATCAAGACATGGAAGTTAGAGCAGACAGAAGTTTTGTCTCTGAAGAGATCAACTAAGAGAGAAAAACGGAGCAAAGGCCGGCCATGGGAGAGGCCAGGGTGGGCGACAATGAGGTCACAGTGGGAAAGGCACTTGCCTCCAAACGGAAGTTCTGGGATGTGGGGGTCAGTCGGTAGGACACACCGCTCCAGAGCCAGCTCCCTCCAGCCCAGGGAGGGGCTGAGCCGGGGGGTGGGGGTGACTCAGGGCCCCAGAGCTTCCTGTGACTCAGCCCTTGGTCCCAACCCTGAAGGGGGGAGTGGAGAGGGAGAGGGGTCTCTGTGAAAGAGAGGGAGGAGGAACACCAGAGGCCCTCTGTGCCTAGGTTGCCCACCTCCGAGGAGGGGGTGGGGCTGCAGCTTGGGGCTTTGAGGGGAGGAGGGGTCTGGGGACCTAGACTCCAGGGTCTGAGGGAGGAGGGGCTGGGGGCCTGGACTCCTGGGTCTGAGGGAGGCGGGGACTAGGAGCCTGGACTCCTGGGTCTGAGGGAGGAGGGGCTGGGGGCCTGGACTCCTGAGTCTGAGGAACGAGGGGGTGCAGGGCTGGACTCCTGGGTCTGAGGGAGATGGGGCTGGGGGCCTGGACCCCTGGGTCTGAGAGGGGAGGGGCTGGGGGCCTGGACTCCTGGGTCTGAGGGAGGAGGGGGTGCAGGGCTGGACTCTGGGTCTGAGGGAGGAGGAGCTGGGGGCCTGGACTGGGGTGTGAGGGAGGAAGGGGTTGGATCACATACTCCTGGTCCAGGAAGGCTAGAAGAACTGATTCCAAAGTCCCTGGGACTTTTCCTTGGCCTTGTCCCAGCTGCCCCACCTTCAAATCAGCCCCATCTCCGGGCCTGGAAAGGACCCAGGTGCCTTGGGGCCCAGCCGGAAGGGGCTAGGGACAAAGGGTTGTTTAACTGGGCAGGGTGGTGGAGGGGAGTGAAGAAGAGGGTGTCTCAGGCGGAAAGGTCACTCGTCGCCCCAGGCTTGTGCAGGGAAAGGCGGGGCTGGGTCGAGAGGAAGACATCCTTCATGAAAGTCAGAGGCTTGTGGAGGCAAATCCTCCGCTGCTGTTCTTTTTGAACTAGGCGTTTGGAGGCTTCAGGGCATGGGATACTGCCACCTAGTGGTGGCTTTGGGAACTGCAGGCATCTACTTGACTAGTTTCCTGTCCGCATGTATTGAGCACCTACTGAGTGCCTCTAACTGTTGAAGGTGAAGTAAAAACAAAGCAGAAAAGGGCACCTGGGTGGCTCGGTTGGTAAAGCGTCCTGCTCTTGATATTGGCTCAGGTCATGATATCACGGTTTGTGAGTTTGAGCCCTTCCTCCTGCCTTGGGCTCCGAGGTGACTTGGCGAAGCCTGCTTGGGTTGCTCTCCCTGCCCCTCCCTCCCTCTTCCCCCCCACCGCCCCCATTAAGAAAAACAGACACAATTCCTACCCTCATATTGCTTCCAGGCTAAAGGAAGTTTTGTGACTCCATTTATCTCTCTGTCACTGTGTCTCGCAGACTCTTTGCTTCTCTCTGTATCTCAGTGGCCTTGCTTCTCAGTTTCTGTCTCCTGGTCTTTGTCTCCAAGTGCATGCCTTTCTTCTTCTTTTCTCCTTTTTCTTTCTCTCCATTTTTTTTATTTTATCACTTATGTATCTCTGTTCTCGACCAATTAAAAATTATGTTAAATTATATATAAATTAAATTATAAATATTATATAATTAAATAACTATATCTCATCGTCTGGGAGTTCACAGACCTTGGTTCAAACCTTGCTGTGGCCACTATTTTTGTGTGGAATGTAACACACATATAGCCTGAGGTAGCGACAGACCCGCATTCATGTCTGTCTAGTTCTGCTGTCCTTAGCTGTGTGTCCTGTAAAGTGGGGATGGTACTCATGTCACGGTCTTGCTTGAGAATTAGGTGAACATCCAGAGTCCCCAACACAGGACCTGGTAGATGTTAAGCACCTGGGGTACATCATCTCTAAAGTGTGTTGCCAGTATTTCCTCCTGCCTGTGCAGCCACGTGGCTTCATTCTGGCTGCCTCGTGACTTTGTCTGCTGCAGAAATGATGCTGAGCCAACTTGAGGTCCAGTTGTTTAGAGAACTGGGAGCTTCTGCTTTTGTTCTCTTAGAACTCTAAGACTACCATGCTGTAAGGAGGCCCCTGAAGAGAATCAAGGCTGCCTGGCCAAAAGCTCCAGCCTAGCCCCAAGTGAATGCAGCTGCATGATTGAGGTCTGGAGGGACCAGCAAAAATGCCCAGTCAACCCTCAGAGTCGGGAGAAATCATACACTTTTGGTTTTAAAACACTAAATTTTGTAGTGGTTTGTTACACAATAATAAGAATAAATATCATTCTCTTCTGTTCAGTTTCAGGTTTGAAGTTTTCCATGATAAAAAAATTATATGTATACATATGAATACGTATATAGTTGACCCCTGAAGAATGAGGGGTTAGAGGTGCAGACCCCACACACAGTTGAAAAACTCATGTAAAACTTTTGACTCCCCCCAAAACTACTAATAGCCTATTGTTGACTGGAAGCCTTACTGATAACATAAGCGGCTGATTAACACATACTTTGTATGTTATATGTACTATATATTGTATTCTTGCAATAAAGTAAGCTAGAGGGAAGAAAATGTTAAGAAAACCATGAGAAAGAGAAGATGCATTTAAAGTACTGTACTGTATTTATTGGGGGGAAAATCTGTGTTTAAGCAGGTCTGCACAGTTCAAACCCATGTTGTTTAAGGATCAACTGTGTGTGTGTGTGTGTGTGTGTGTGTGTGTGTGTGTGTGTAACAGATAATGGAGTAGGACTTTATAAATTGCAGATAGTATCATTTTGCCTCTCTTTTCACCTATGGGTCTTTTCTTGACTCTTTCAGCCTCTGTCTTTCGTACTTCCCCCCCCCCTTTCTGTATGTCTATTCCTATCTTGCCAACACGTTTCCTGCCACTTTGCCCTCCATTTACTTTGCTCTCCTACGTTGGCCTTCCTGCTGATCCTCAAACCTGCCAAGCTCTTTCCTGCCTCAGGGTCTTGGTGCTAGCTTGTCCCTCTGCCTGAGTGCTTTGCCCTTCAATCTCCTCACGAATCATTCTCTCACTCCATTCAGTTATTTGCTCAAACGTAGTCTCTTTCTTGACCCCTCTTCAAAAATGGTCCCCTCGTGATCCATAAAGAATCCTGTATCTTATTTAATTACTGTGTCTTCATGGCACTTAGGACCATCTAAATAATCCTGTTTTCTTATTTGTCTAATTGTTTAGGACAGGGATCTTGCCATCCCCAGTGTTTGGAACAGTGCCTGGCGATAGGAGATGCTCAATAGATATTTGTGAAGGAATGCTCTTATTCAATGGTACTGATTGGCTCTCCTTCGACTTTACCCTCTTACCCTGTTCCACACCGTCTTAGAGGTGGGAAGGACGCCATTTCTTCATTTCCCTGTCCTTGGTCTTCCCTCCCCCTGCCCCATTAGTTGAGTTGCTGTCTGTGGTTCTGAGACCCAATGCTATGGATCTGTCCTTGGTGCTGATTAGGACTCCCACTTCCATCAAGCGGGAGAGATCAGAGGAATCTTGGGAAAGGAGTGATGTGTGTGTGGTCGATCTAGGCATTGGAACATCTGGATCGCTGAGAGAGGGGGGGCTTCTGGGTCCCCAAGGGAGAGAGTGCTTGGTTCACTGCGAGTTCACGAGGTATTTGTTCTCTTTATCTGCTTATCTATTCATGTATACATGCATCCATATACATACTTTTTATTTTAGAAAACTTTCAGACATACAGAAGTGAAAAGAAGAGGATAATCAACTGCTGCGTACCCACTTAACAACTACCAGCTCATGGCTAAGTGCATTTCACCTGTGCCTCCGCCCACTTCCTCACTTCCTCTGTTATTTTAATGCAAATCCCAGACATGATATCATTTAATTATATGTCGTATTTTAAACTTTGTTTCTTTTCATTGAGGTATGGCTTACACATTGTAAGGTTTGCAAATCCTCAGTGTACAGATTGTGTATAGACACGCGTAACCACCACGTTGATCAAGCCATAGGGCCCCTCCACTGCCACACCAGCTTCTTGTGTACTCTGACCCAACTGGTGCACTAGGGAGAGCCACTGTTCTCACCTCCACCACCAAAGATCAAAAAGTCACAATATGGAAGTCCAAAGATTGGGCTCTAGCCTTAACTTTGCTGTTGGCATTAATTTTTTTTGTATGAAAATACCACGTGCAGAAAGTACATAACATTCAGAGGTATATTTTGGACAAATAATTATATTGTGAGCCCCCGTGAAATCACCATGGAGGCTCAGAGAGAACATTGCTACTCCCCACAATCATTCTGTGCGTTCCTTTATGAAAACATTCCCTTCCCAGTTTCCAGAGGAAACCACCCTCCCCACTTATAAGGAACTTTGCTCTTCCTAACCCACAGCCCTCATGTACTGTGCTTTCTTAGTCTCTCCTTCTCCCTCCAGCCCTTCAACACTAAGTGGCCCCTGGCCTTAGAGACCGAGAACGAGAGACCAACCTCCTTCCTCATCTCCCTGCCTTTCCTGGTGTGTCCCCTGCATAGTCACAGGGAGAGCTTCCCATCACCTGGCTTCCACCATGTCTTTCCCCTGATCTAAGCCCTCATGGATCCCCACTGTTTGTAGGGAACAGTTCAGGAAACTTTATCCTCACCTGATATTTTAGGCACTCCAGGGACCCTGCCACCCTCTTCGTCCTCACTTCCTTCCTCACACTGTATACATGGACCAAGCCTTTATGAAAACTGTGCTTCTTACCTGGAATGCCTTTCCTCCTGCTGCTTTGCCAATCCCTATTAGTTATTTAGATGTCTTCTCAGAGATTAATTTCTATCAGCAGCCCTCCCTGGTCTTCCCCTTTGGAGCTCCTTTAGACTCTCATACCTCATGCTTTACCAATTGTGAACCTCCCAAGTTCTTCACTGTCTCCTTCCAGACCAGGAGGGCAGAGTCGGGTCTGACTCATCGCTGGGTTCCTGGCATCACCTAGCATGGCATAGATTATAAATGTTTGCTGATTCTCTCTCCCTGCAGCTGTCTCTGTGTCTTACTTGCTCCTGCCTTTGTCCTGCTGTCTTCTTGCATTTTTTTAAAAAAGTGGCTACATTCTTTTCTTTTTAATTTTTATTTATTATTGAGAGACAGAGAGAGACACAACATGAGCATGGGAGGGGCAGAGAGAGGGGGAGACACAGAATGCAAAGGAGACTTCAGGCTCTGAGCCGTCAGCACAGAGCCCAACATGGGACTCAAACTCACAAACCGCAAGATCATGACCTGAGCCAAAGTCAGACGCTCAACCAACCGAGCCACCAGGCGGCCCACGTTTATCATCTTTGACCCCAAACTCATTTGGGGGAATGTTTGGGCCTTTTCTTCACCGCGACTGGCACTTGCCCAAGTCAGTGAGGGGATCCTGTGAGCCAACTCCCCAAGGGCTGGGCCTATAGTTTTAATTCCATAGGCGACTTTTTTTTTTTTTTTTACATTTTTATTGATTATCGAGAGACAGAGCATGAGCAGGGGACCGGCAGAGAGAGGGGGAGACGCAGAATCTGAAGCAGGCTCCAGGCTCTGAGCTGTGAGCACAGAGCCTGACGTGGGGCTTGAACCCACAGACCGTGAGATCATGACCTGAGCCTAAGTCAGACGCTTAACTGACTGAGGCACCCATGCGCCCCTGTCTTGCAATTTAACAAACATTTCCTGAGGGCTTGGCATGGGCTGGTCTCTCTGCCTGGAATGTTCCCCACTCTGTCCACATGATGACCTTCTTCTCACCCCCTCAGGACCCAGGACACATTCCGCCCTCTATAGAGCCATCTGATGCTCCATAGCCTCAACCGTCAATCAGAGGTTTCTTTACGTACTAGCCCTTCCAGCCCAACCACTCCCCTATATACTGCCCTGATCTGTCTGGGGTCTATGGCCATCTGGGCTCTAGCCTGTGTCCCCCATCAGACCAAGAGCTCCTCAAGTATAGGATTTACCAGGATCCCCCAGCACAGAAGAGTGAGTTATAAATGTTGGTGGACTCTTTCCTGAGGTTACTTCTCCTTCTGTGTCCTCTATCTTTGCACCAACTAGTCCCTCTGCCTGGAATGCTGTTCCTTTCTCTGTCGTGCTTTAAGACCTGTCACCAGGTTCTTCTCCCTCTGACACCAGCTTCAATATATCCCTCTCCAACTCTGTCTCCTTTTGTACGTGCATGTCCCTCCACCACAGGCTTGTGGCTGTCTGAGTGTGGATCTGCCTCCCTCACATCAGACTAGGAGCTCCTCCAGGCCTGGGAGTCACCTCTGTGGCCCCAGTGCCCAGAGCATGGCCAGCGACAGAGGCTCACAATGAATGATGGATATCAACGTGCATAAATCTAGGTTTGGGAAATTGAATGCTGTTCCCTTACCCTCTTTCAGCTTCATTTCCAAGCTCTGTGTCTGAGGCAGTAGTCTGTGTGTAAACGGACACTCAGAGGATTGAGGGCTCTCCTTTCTTCTCCCCTTACGTACATTCCCTCTCAGGGCTGCAGAATGTCTTCTCCTCCACTGAGTGTTCCATAGTGTTGCTTCTGACCAGGATCCTCTTTATACAGTGAATGAAGTGGGGGCAGCGGGCTCGTGCTCATGGATCTCACCGCTCTCACCTCATACCCCATCACCTGAAAGAAAGTCACCTGATAAAACAATGGGAGGACCGAGTTATTGCTGTCCGCTGGGAGTCAACACCCTGAAAGGATGCGGCTCTGTCTTACAGGGTGCAGCATAAGCTTTGAGGTGATGGCCATTATACAGTGCTGTCTCCCCCACAGCCTGAATATGTGGGTCTGGGTATCAAGGGGTGGCAGGGGGTCCCCTCACCTACAACCCACTTGCAGAATTTTCGCTTCCTGTTCCCATGACCTTGAGCTGTGCTTATGTGAAGGTCTTGGTTCCCAAGAAAAGAATGCTTTCACTAGAGGACACAGCAGTTGTTGCAGTGAATTGAAGGTGGGACTGCCACCTGGACGTTTGGGGCTCCTCACGTCACTAAACCAACAGTGATGTCTGGGACTGAAGGCATTCTCTGGAGCACTTCTCAGAGTCAAAAAAAAAAAAAAAAAAAAAGGCACAAGACCACTAAGGATTTAGATCTTTCAGGAATGAGCGTGTGGGTCACCTCACTAGTTATAGGACACTCTCCAGCTGAGGGCAAAGGAAACTTGGAATGAGTATCGGAAGAAGGAAAACATACATTACATATCAACTATGGCTTTGTGACCAATTACAGAAATGTGAACTTTCATAGGTATGCATATTTTCTTCTTCACTTGTTTTCCCCCTTCTTCTCTTTCTTTCTTCCTTTTTATCTTTTCATCGATCTATCAATCATCTATCTCCTAACCGCTTTTAATCTTGCCTCTTATTTCCCTTTATTATTTTATATTCATAGTGGTCGTAGTCCTGATGTTCATAAATGAAATTTTGTCAATAGCATCCATCCCTACCTCTCCACTGCCTTTTCCTTCTCATCCAGATCAGATATTTCTCATGCATTGCATGAGGAAATAGCGATGGTTACTTTTTGGGTGAGTAAAAAAAGGTTAATGACCACAGATCAAGATAACAAAGAGATGTGTGTAAAGAGATAGGCAAAACGAATGACGCACAAAGTTAAGTCCATTTAGTCAGAAATCAGAGAGTAACAATAGTAAACATCGTTTAGATAGTTCACAACAGTCAACACAAGAGAGACCATATTTCCTGGATTATCCATTCAGTCACTCTTTTTCATTTACACGTTACCTAACATGCAAGGGGTTCATGTCTTGAGATGGTTAACTGAAGTCTTCTTTATCCCTTTGCTCATTAGTTGTAGCCAAATAAATAACTTTAAGAAAGCGGTATGTTTCAGTTTTCTCCACTCCACCCAATTTGCCATTTATGCATCAAGAAAGTATTTTTAAAATTTTTTGGGGGGGCACCTGGATGGCTCAGTCCGTTGAGTATCGACTCTTGATTTCCGCTCAGGTCTTGATCTCAGGGACATGGATTGAACCCTGCATCAGGCCCTGCACTGAGTGTGGAGCTTGCTTGGGAGTCTTGCTGTCTCTCTCTCTCTGCCACCCTCATGCCTCTCCTCCACTCTCCCTCTCTCTCTCAAATTAAAAATTTTTTTAAATGTTTATAAAAATTTTAAACATTTTATGGAAAATAATATACATATAGAAAGAACACAAATCATCAACAAATAGCTGAGTGAATTCTTGGATCAAGAAACACAAGGATCAGACCCCAGAAATCTGCTTGTCCCCTCTTTCAGGGAGGATGAGAATCTTGACTTCTAATTATATACCTCAGTGTTGCCTGCATTGGGAATTTGTTTAAATGGAGTACAGAATGGTCTCTTGTGTATCTTATTCTTTTCCTCAACATCGTTTGCGAGACTCATCCATGGTGTTGCATGTGGGGACAGACTGTTCATTCTCATTGCTGTATAACACCCCACTGTGTGATGAGGCCACAATTTATCTACTGTTGATAGTTATTGATAGTTATTTGGGTTGTTTCTAGTTTGTGGTTATTGTGAACTGTCCAGTAAGGAACATTCTAAGACATGACTTTTGGAGGAAATATATATAACAATGGAATACTAGTTGGCAATGAGAAAGAATGAAATCCTGTCATTTGCAACAACGTGGATGGAACTGGAAGGTATTATGCTAAGTGAAATAATCGGTCAGAGAAAGACAGTTACATGTTTTCACTCATATGTGGATTTTGAGAAACTTAACAGAAGACCATAGGGGAAGGGAAGGGGAAAAATAATAGTTACAAACAGAGAAGGAGGGAGGCAAACCACAAGACTCTTAAATACAGAGAACAAACTGAGGGTTGATGGGAGAGGGGGAAGAGGGGAAAATGGGCGATGGGCATTGAGGAGGGCACTTGTTGGGATGAGCACTGGGTGTTGTATGGAAGCGATGAACCACGGGAATCTACTCCAAAACTAATGTCTGTTGGGGAAATATACCCAGGAATAATACTCATTATGTTCTGTGTCCTGAGGAAGGGGTCTGTGCAAATAGAAGTGCTTTTAGTGTATAAAGAGAATCACACTCAACATGTCCAATCATTCAACTGTTGATTCTCACTCCCTTCCATTTGTCCCTCTCTTTGGTAAATGGCACCACCATTTCCCCCCACTCCTCAGGTCAAAACCTTGGAGTCATCTTGAGTCTTTTTTCTCCCTCATACTCATCAGCCAATGTATCAAGTCTTGTCAGCTCTACCAACAAAATCCATCTCTCACCTAATCCCTCACACTACCTCTGTGGCTACCCCAATCATTACTCGCCTGGACTGGTGCAGTAGCCACCTCACAGGTCTCGGCTTCCATTCTTGCCACAGGGATCTTTTTAGATGGAAACCATGTGCACAAGAGGACATAGCATATGACTCTGTACATATGACGGTCAATATTAGGCAAAATTGATGTATGCTAGAACTCAGAGGAATGGCTACCTCTAGGGTGGGAAGTGTCTTTGAAGAGCTATGTGGGAGGGTTTGTGGACAGGGACTGGAAATGTTCTGTGTTTTGATCTAGTGGAGGTCACTCAGGGGTATACATATGGAAAAATGGCACTTGATGCATTTTACTATATGTATTTTATGTTTCAGTGAAATTGAATTATACACGCTTACAATCTTATAATATATAACATTACGTACACATTATGTAAGATATACTATACATATAATATCATATATATTTATGTAAAACATGGAGGCCCCCTGATGTCAATTCTCCAAAGGATTCTGTGTCCGCATGGAATCAACCAGAAAAACAGAACTAGCTGGGGACATGTATTAAGAGCTTTATGGCAAGGACTTGACTTGTGTGACTGTGTGGGCTGGCCAGGCCAGTTCGCGATCCGCAAGGCCGGCTGTCAGGGGAGGCAGGCTGGAACTCTTGGGCATGGGTTGAAGACGCTGTCCACGAGCAGGTTTCTTTTTCAGGCAAGCCTCAGCTCTGCTTTGAAGGATTTTCCAGCTGCTGAGCCAAGCCCACCGGGATGATCTTGCATCATCTCCCTTAGTCACAGTCCACTGACCATGGACTACAACCACATCTACAGAATACCTTCGCACTGACAATGAGATAGTGTTGGAATGATAACGGAGACTGCAGCCTAGCCAGGGGGACACATCAGACTGACCATCCCAGCCTCAAACCACATTTGCAATAAAACCCAAAGTCTACTTCTTGCACTAGAAAGGTCACTTTCTTGAAGGTAGGGGCTTTTTTTGTTTAATGTTTTTTATTTTTGAGAGAGAGAGAACGAGCAGGGGAGGGGCAGAGAGAGAGAGGGGGACAGAGGATCTGAAACAGGCTCCAGGCTCTGAGCCGTCAGCACAGAGCCTGACACAGGGCTCGAACTCACAAACCGGGAGATCATGATATGAGCCAAAATCAGACGCTCAACCAACTGAGCTGTCCGGGCGCCCCCGGCAGGGGCTCTTCTGCCCGTTTCGTTCGTCGTCGAATGCTCAGTGTCTGGCACATGCAGGTGCTCAGTAAATATGACGGACGAGTGGCCGCTGACATCCGGCTTTCCCTTCTACGTCAGGATGTGCAGACCTCTAGAACCCTTCTCGCCTTGGCCTCACGGGCAGGGAGGAGCATCTGTGAGATGCTTTCCTCTTCCTTAGGCTAGAAGAGGTGGGGATTCCTCCTGGCGCCGCCGCTTACTGCGAAAATCACGATCTCTCACTGTGCCTTGGGCAGCGTGTCTGCCAGGCGGGGATGCAACGCCCTTCCTTGTGTGTCTCTCTGGGTCATTGGGAAGCTGTCTCCTCCACCTGGAGTGCCCCTCCTCCTGCTTCTCCCGGCCAAGACCTCTTTATCCCTTTAGGGGTTTGCTGAAGATTCACTTCTTCCAGGCAGTCTCCCCCACTCTCCACAGCTTGGAGAGCTTGTCCTGGCTCAGCTGCGCCCCAGGTGTCTTTTCTGTCAAACTAATCAACACCCGTGTGTTTGGGAGGTGGCTCGCCTTGTGGTGGTTGGGGCTGGGAGTCCCTCCATTTACGAGACACAGGAGCTCAAGCAAGTGCCTTCACCTCTCGTTTGCTCATGGGGATTGTGATAACAGCCTGCTCACGACGGGCGGCTGTTGTGTCCCAATCATTCCATGCTCATCTCCTTAGATTTTGAGCACAACCACTGCGAAGTAGATCTTGCCATTATCGGAGGTTTTATTTTCACCTCTGCCTTATGGGTGAGAAAGGTGCTGAGAGGACGAGTAAGCAGCCCAAAGCCACCCACAGGCTAAAGGGTAGAGCTGGGACTCAAATTCATGCGGGCTCGCTCCAGCGTCCTAGCTTCTAGGACATGCTGCCTCTTGAACCTCTCCCGGCGATACTAATGAAGACATTGTCATAGCTCCAGGCTGGCTCCGGAGGGGACAGGACAGGAAACCAGGTGGGGATGCCGGGGCCCGACTGGAGCCCAGTCATAGCTATTCTTAGGATCGCCCTTCATGTGGGCCAGGATGTGGCTGTTTCTCCCCACGCTGGGATGACGGAGACCTTTCCCAATTTCTTCCAGGCCTGCTGATCAGATCAGGCCTGCAGGGCAGGGGTGGGGAAGCGAGGGAGGGAGAGAGACAGACAGACAGAAGGGCCACTGTCGTTTGACGTCATTTCCCTGCGAGCCATGTCACGGAGGCTGAAGTTGTGTGAAGTTGGGAGTGGAGGGTCCGTGCCTGCCCCCAGCATCCTGCTCGCGAAGAGGTTGGAGGCGCTTCTAGGAGGAGGCCACGAGGGCCAGCAGGGGGACCGTGAGGAGCAGGGCCATGCAGTGGGGCTGGGAAGGGGTGGGGGCGGCCGAGGCAGCGGTGAAGGACTGGGTCACAGAGTCCCTGTTGCAGAGCTGCCCCTTACAGCAGGAGCCCTGGAGGTCAATGTTTGTCCAGGGGCTGGAGGTGCCCTTGACGGTGCAGGAGGGCCGGTGGCAGGTTCTGATGTACACAGGGACTGAGAAGTTGCCTGGAGGGGGGAAGTGAGGAGGGGTGAGAACTGAGGGAGGCAGCCACGCCTGAACTCACTCAGAGGCCAGGGGCCTCAGACTTACTTCCCGTCTCTCCCCTCAGACTAGGACCCCGCCTCCTCCCTCAGACCAGAGCCATGCCTCTTCCCTCAGACCAGGCCCATGCTTCTCCCTCAAAGGAGGGCCACGCCTCTTCCTTCAGACCGGGGCCATGTCTCCCTGTCAGGCCTGTCTGGTGCCTCTCCCCTCAGGCCTGCCCTGCCTCCACACCCTTTGCCCAGGCTCTGCCCCACTCCCAGCTCCTCACCGACGGTCATTCGGCCGTTGCCCTGGAAGCAGACGCTTTGGTCCTGGTGACACTGGACCCGTCGGGACTTCTCCGGGGTGCAGTCCTCCGGGTGGATCCCCAAGCAGGCGTAGCACTCCACGCCGCTGAGAGTTGGCGGGTTAGGCGCTGGCAAGAGAGAGCAGACACACGCTCAGGTAATGGTTTCGAGGTACGGTCGCGCGGGTTGCGCACTGCACCGGGGTTTCAGCCTAGCTCCCGAAGGCCTGAAGCCTACCGCTCGGGAGGAGGCGCCCAGTGGAGGCCGCGCCCCCTCCCTCCCGGGGTCCGGGGCCCCTGCCGGCCCCGCCCTCCGACTCACCCGGGCTCAGATTGGGGATGGTGTCATGGGTCATGAGGTCGGCGTTGCATAAGTCGGCCGTGCAGCCACGCACCACCGAGTAGTCGGGCGGCAGCGCGTGGTGGTCGGAGAGCATCTGGCCCGTGGGCGGGCCTGTCCAGCAGCCCTTCTGTACCACGGTCACCGTGGAGCGGTACCCTGCGGGCGGGAGGGGACCGGGGCCTGGTGCGCTGCCGCCTCGTCCCAGCCCTCTTCCTCCTCTCGCTCTCACCA